>JAOVVB010130066.1:0-12298 GCA_028570985.1 Heterobranchus longifilis | reverse complement strand
TTTATTTTATTTTTTTATTTTTTTATTATTATTATTATTTTTATTTTTTTTTAAATTATTATTATTTATTATTATTATTTTATTTTTTTTTGTATATTGTTGTGTATTATGCATTCTGTATGTTTTGTGGTTCGTTATATTGTTAACTGGCAATTAAGAGACAATGCATCTCAAAGGATATTGCGGAGTAATGCAAAAGTAATGTAACGAGTAGTGTAACGAATTACTTTATACCAGGAGTAATCAAGAAAAGAAATGCATGACTTTTTTTTTTAGAGTAACGAGTAATGTGTAATATACTGACCCTAACCCCCAACACTGGTGCTCACACAGGCTTTACACACATGGACACATACACGCGGGCTGCTCCTCTCAACACGCTGATGTCTCTGGCTGTGTTGCGTTTCCTTTTGTCCTCCAGGTTTCGAGTGTTTTGCCACAAACTCATCAACCACCACATATTCACCAACCTCATCCTGGTGTTCATCATGCTCAGCTCCGTCTCACTCGCTGCTGAGGATCCCATCCGAAACTTCTCAGCTCGCAATATTGTAAGTCCACGAACCTTCAATGGAACTGTCTTTGTTTCTGACAGACTGTGTAGCAAAGATTAGCAGGTGAAATAACACTATTAATATATCGCATTTCTGTGGTGTTAGTTTAGCATTTTCAGATGCAGTTGTGTCAAAATTCATTGACCACACTGGTGGTTTTGCATGTTTTAGCCCATTTTTTATAACTTGCATACGTTACATTACTACTGACCATTTCCCAATGCATTCACCACCTGAGTTTATACATTTCTTTTGAGGCAGCATTCATGCTTTTGTTTCAGTAAATCAGTTAGAATGATTATGTTTATATTATTATCATAACTATTATTATTATGCAAGACAAAAGTAACTTAATGCGATCTGTTGTTAACAACACTAACTGTCAGAGGAGGATTTATTTTCACAATAAGTGAAGCAACAAAGAATCCATTTGACTTATTTTCAGAGAAATGTCATCAGAAAAATAATATCATTCTTTCCGGTATGAAAGAGACATTTATCTATTGTGTCTTGAGTCTGAACTCTTCCAGTCTGCCCATAAATCATAGATTTTATAATTTCTCTGCAGAGAGGCTAGAGCTGCTGCTGTTCTCCTCAGAGAGGGCAGAAAGGAGGAGAGAGAAAAAGGGAGACACAGATTTTCCTTGCACGACATCTATGTCATCTATCCTGTCAGAAAGATGACTTGCCGTTTATTTTCCAAAACGATACATACAGTGTAATTACCAGGACAGCGACTGCTCCTGTCAGCACACCAGGATAAATGCTTGAAAATAAGAGCTGTCCAGAATGTAACGGCGACCCTGCTCACGCTGGTCTGTTCCAACATTCATGATTTAGAGGTTTAGATTCTCGACAGCAACCTTTTAAATACAAGAAATCCACATTATCTTTTTGACAATGTTGTTTTAACAGCAACAATGCAGCTCACACATCACAGAGTGTCCTTAAACGCACCATAAAGTGTTAATTCATTGAGGACACAACTTGTACAAAACAAAATGAAGGCGAAGGATTATTTCACAGTGATGTACTTTATGTGTCAGGTTTTTTAAATAATGTAGTTAAATGCTATCTGGAAGATTTGAAGGTAGGATACACTCTGACTGATATTCATGTTAAGGATATGCAATTTATATTTTATAAGCTAAAACAGGCAAAAACACTGGTACCGTCCTGTAAAGCAAACAGTCAGCCAGGGATCTCTGTGTTTCATTTTCTGTGCATTGTAATGATTTTAACTGCACTATGATCACTAATGTTACTATGGTTACTCATGGTCACGATTGTCCAAATCCACAATTTGATTCGATTTTAAACTTTTTTTTTGTTGCCATTGTTAGACTATCGAGTCTTGATTCGTCAAGATTATTGATTTTATGCCCTGACAAGTGTCATTTACATTTTTTAATCCTTCTTTAAAAAGACAGATGATGACATGATATCAAGTGTGATATAATCGCCATATTTTCTTTTTGGAATGTACCTCGCTAAGGCCATATGGTCAAATTTAAATAATTTATTTAAATAGCTGCTTTTGATTTCAATAATTCAATAATTTCAATTTGATTTTTCGATTCAGAATTGAAATTGTGACACTCCTGATATATACTGCATAAGAAATGATGGAGTAGTAAAATCACCTTTCACTTTATGAACTAATCAGTGATTTTTTTACATTTTTGCATGTAATTAATGAACTGTGTGATGTTTACTCTAACAACCTCTTTCCAGAAAATGCTTCAAATGTTTTTTTGTTTTTTTTCCTTTCATCTTGTTTACACATAATGTATGAAGCTGCACGATGAACTGTCTTTGTTAAACATGTACGTTGCTTTTTGCAGATACTTGGTTACTTTGACTATGCTTTCACGGCTATCTTTACTGTTGAGATCGTATTGAAGGTAAATGCCATGTGTCCCCTGTCCGTGCTGTGACTAACCACACCCCCAATAACACTCCAAACGTCTCGTTGCCTTCCAGGTCCTAGGCTATGCAGATTATGTCTTCACTAGTATGTTTACATTTGAGATCATATTGAAGGTAACCCCTTAAATGACAACGAGAGCCTTGCTGCATTCTCTCCTTGTGTGTCACCTGCCACTCAGTACAACCTGGCTTGTTTGTTTCCTTTCTCTTATTTACTTTTTTCTTCACGGCACCTCTTTTAAAAAAAAAAAAAAAAAAAGCAACAACAAAAAAAAAAAAAAAAAATATTGGAGTTGTTACTTTGCACACACTTACACAAACACGAGATTTGTTCAAATTGCACTAATCAAAGAAGTCATGCTGGGGGAAGGAAACATCTACATCTACATTACATTGCATCGCATACTCACACGGGTGTCACGTCATTCGGGCAGTCATCGCTGAAATGATTTTGATGATGCAGATTATTGTAAAAAAAACAAAAAAACATGATGCAACCCTTTGTGCAACACATTTTAATGGGCTGTTCAGACATCGTAAAGGCTGAAGTTGAGTTCGAGGTCATCTGCAGGGAGGTGGTCGAAGTCAATTCCAGTCGACTCCATGCCTCTCGTACTGACTGCTCCTTCAGATTACCCATAAAAGAGGGGGCAAAACAACCATGTTCCCGCCGAGCATGGTTTAGTCTGCTTTCCCTGACTGAGTGCATAGAAATGTGGAGTTGCAGCCATTTGGTGCTTAAAAACCTGCCAAGTCCATCGCTTTTTTTTTTTTTTTTACTTTAAAATTCTCCAATGCTCCCAGTTAGCGCTCTCCTCTCGCCGTCTCTCTGCGAGGCTCCACATTTACATGCACTCGGAAAATTAATCCTTTACTTTTATTATTTGACGAAGAGTTATTTTGGCTGGTTTTTTCTTCTCTGCCTGCTGAACTCTGAAGTTTTATTAATTGGGAGCTGCTTCCCCTTATTTCTGAACTATTAAAGAACATAATGGAATGTGCTTTAAGATGACGGTCCACATGAATGTGACAGTAAGGCCATTTCTACTTTCCAATCACTATAGAGCTCTTGCAGGTCGTAAATATCCCTGACATCATGGCAACAAAATGCATGCTTTATTGCCTCATCCCATAGTGGATTGTGAAATGAATGACTTACTACTACATTCATGTAGTTAAGGGCTGTGGGGGTGGCGACGGTAGATTTAGCCTCCTGTTTCACCGCTCTGGGCTCGCCACCCTGAAATCAGAGTGATCTAAACGAGTGTGGAGACGTGTGCGCGTGTGCAAGGTGGAGACTGATGTATGTGAGCATTAGGGATGGGACAATATGCGGTTTTATCGCGGATCGCGATAAAATAAACACTCACAATAAGTTGATTGTGGTGAATTTCCTTTCTCGGGATAATCGTGAATAAAGTGACAAATCGACTTTCGTTTTTCCTTTAATTTGGTCAAAAGTCATTAGTAACAGTTCAAATCAAATAGAATTTATTTTATTTGACAGAAAATCCATCCTCTCATTTGATGTAGCCTTTTAAAAGAAGAGGTAGAAAGTGAAAGTGTTTTTGCATGTACAATTAACATCACTGTGCATGTATTTATCAACCACAACAACAACAACAACAACAACAACAAATGTAAGTTTGATCAGTGAACAGGCTGTTTGCATGTAGAAATGTAGAAATGTAGAAATGTAAAGTAAAGTGATTCCGGTGTGTTTTAGTGCCATTTAAGCAGATTTCGATAATTATCAGGATCGCAATTATTTTGGCCGGGATAATCGTGACATGACATTTTCATATCGTCCCATGCCTAGTGAGCATATGTTTTTTCTAATTAACATGTTGATACTGTACAGTATGTGTGTGTCTGCGTCCTCTGCGGTGTAACTCTGTATTTGTGTGTGTGTGTCTAGCGTGCGTTGGATGAAATATGTGTTTTTTTTTCTTTGTCATTTGCTCCTCTAACTTCCTCTGTCGCCTCCTCAGATGACAACATACGGAGCCTTTCTCCATAAAGGGGCATTCTGTAGGAATTACTTCAACCTCCTGGACCTTCTGGTGGTGGGAGTTTCCCTCGTGTCCTTTGGCATTCAGTGAGTTTAGACAAACTTTTAGCTACTTTTAACTCCTTTTGACCAAATAGTTCCAGGAACAATGGAGCCACAGGAACTAAACTCAAAAGTCCCCTTTTAGTATTCATGTTTGCATTTCCTGAGCTGAATGCAGCGTTTGATAAACAACAACACAGAGTCTGTGTGCGACTGATTGGATGTAATGAATGAATGCAAAGGAGACATGCAGAGGTGGAAAAGGAGACTGAAAACCCCAGAACCTCTGTTTTAAAGTTGTAACAGTATGAGATTTTCATGGTACGATAACCGTCTCAGAATATCTCAGAATATCACATTTTTTATGGAAGTGTGTGTAAAAACTCTGCCTTTTGAAAATAAATTACAATTTTTGTTCAGTACTGTAGATAAGGAAATGTACATGGTATGATAACCGGCAATTTTCTTTGCGGGAGAGATGCCACTCAGATGCCACAGATTCATAATTGTGCTTTTTCTCTCGGTCCCGCCCTTCTGTCAGTTTCATCTTGGATCTGCTGTATAATATTCTCTAAACTATAGCTTAAAAAGTGGATTATTTAAAGCTCTTTTCATCACTAGGGTGCTCCCATGAAACCGGAGCTCGTTATTCTTTAACATCTCGCTCTTATAGTGACACTACACCCATCTGCTTTCGTCGTCCAGGTCCTCGGCCATCTCAGTGGTGAAGATTCTTCGGGTCCTTCGTGTGCTTCGACCCCTGAGGGCCATCAACCGAGCGAAAGGCCTGAAGGTGAGAGATCATCACGAAGTCATCCTGCTGCTTGTCCACAATAACAACCACAATCTGTAAACGTGTTTTTAATCTCTGTCTCACAGCACGTGGTGCAGTGTGTGTTTGTGGCCATCAGAACTATCGGTAACATCATGATCGTCACCACTCTGCTCCAGTTCATGTTCGCTTGTATCGGGGTGCAGCTGTTTAAGGTCAGCAAGTGTGTTTGGACAATAACTGTTAGTTTTGGCAGTAATATGTACTCTAATGCATTATTTTTTTAAATTAAGTAACTAAATTACTGTTAAGGCTAATTACTGATAAGGCTTATTACTTTGTTATTATCTCCGCCAGATGCAAGCCGAGAGGGGATCATGTGTTATAATATTTTTTGTGACTTTAAAATTGACAAAGGCATTTATGTGGTCATGTTGACCAAAAAGTCTCCACCATAAGCGACGAGTTAACGAACGTTAATTCATTTCAGCAGCTGACTGACATTATTGAATGTTTTTTAAACGACCACTGCAACCATGAAAGGCATACCATCATAATGTTATATTAGGCTGATGGGTCAGTAGTATGTGAAATGAGCTGCACACAGAAAGATACACACACGACTGAATGTGGTACTGAAATGAAATATCAGAGTTTCAAAGTAGACATTTAAAAAATAAGTAAAAAGTTACTAATCACAGTAATGCATTCATTTTTGGTGGAAGTAATCAGTAAAGTAATTTAGTTAGTTAATTGCATTATTTGTGCATGGAAAAAAATGAATTCGGAAAAGGAAAGACACACAATAGACACAAAATAAAGAGAACATAACAAAAATAAGTAAATAAATGAAAAACATACATGTCCGAGGCTCTATACACATGTAAGCTTATGCATGCGCCAGATATAAGCAGATTTATAAGAAACAAACAAAAGTGCCGCATCAAATTTTCCCACTCGCCTACTTTGACTATGAGGTAATTAGTCACTGTAACTAATTACTATTTTTCAGTAACTAGCACATGAAAATGTTGTGTTTTCCTCCGCAGGGAAAGTTCTATCGCTGCACGGATGAAGCCAAGTCCAGCCCAGAAGAGTGCAAGTTAGTCTTCCTCCTCTTCTTCCTTCACAGTTAATTATCTGCAGTTATCGTCCTACTTTCAGTCTCACCCTCCACGCAACATGTCGTTTTGTCATAGGGGCACCTACATCCTGTACAAGGACGGAGACGTGAACCAGCCAACCATCCACAAACGACTGTGGCACAACAGCGACTTCAACTTTGACAACGTCCTCATGGCTATGATGGCTCTGTTCACCGTGTCCACGTTTGAAGGCTGGCCTGCGTAAGATTCAAACTTTTTAATCCCGTTGTTAAAGGAGACATGCTGTGCTCATTTTCAGGTTCGTACTTGTATTTTGGGGTTTCTACTAGAACATATTTACATGCTTTAATGTTCAGAAAACACATTATTTTTCTCATACTGTCTGAATATACTCTGTCTGAAACGCTCCGTTTTAGCGCCTGTCTCTTTAAGACCCCCCCCCTCCTGAAAAAGCCCAGTGTTCTCTGATTGGTCAGTGTTTCTGAGTCTTCCGCATCTGCGCTCTCGGCGTCTCTGCTCCGTCAATGACTGTAACGACACTGTAGCGGCACTTTCTGTCTCTATATAGTATAGTTGTGACATCACAACCTCACAGAAGTCCTGACGGCTCATTTAAAGACACAGTTTCTGAATACGAGCTGTGTGCATTTCTCTGTGGATTGAGTTTTTTGATACTTTCAGAATGTATACAGCACCTACACCTGCTTTATAATATATGAGACCTTTAATGCACAATTTATATTCTGTTCTCCAGATGGTCATCCTCTTGGCTTGCCAATTTACTGAGAGCTTTGAGAAGATTTTTAGATTTGATGAGTTTATTGGCATATTTTGGCAACTAGTAGTTTTAGGAAAATTCTTTCTCTCCACCAGCTGCCTCTGGGTCTTTCTGCAGGTCTCTGTCCAGGGAAACATCCTCCGCTGCACCTGACAGATGACCTGCTGTATAATATTCTCTCCTCCATCTCTCATGCCCCCAATCGCCGACATCTACCGATTTGCTTCTAAATATTTCTTGTTGCTGACAGGTGTTATTAATATTTTGTAATTGTTTTGGGTCCCCTAATACAACTACTGACACTGCTAAATGTGTCTAAATGCTCAACCGTCTCCTGATTTCTGACAGCTGCGCAGTGTGAATGAAACTTGAATGAATCAGAACAGGTTGTATATCAACTTTGAGTTGTTGGTTATAATCAAATCTCACGATCACATACCTCCTGATGAACAGGTGAGGGTGAAACGAGGGATAGCGGTCGTGTATTGGCGTTTTATTATTATTATTTTGTTATTATTCCTAAAAAGTCAATTTAACAACGTTAACGGCATGTTTAAAACTGCAAACATAACATTTAGGTATGAGGGCAAAAACCACCAGTAGGGGCGCTAATTGAGGAAACACTTGTTTGGGTCGTATCTAAACCATACAAGAAATATGGTCGTATGGTTTGGAGGACTTGTTGAAATGTTGATATATGTATGAAATGTACAAATGTTACATTTCCGTTGTTTGCAGAAACGAACAATGCCAACATTTTACTCTGGCGACTGTTCTTTGATACCGCAGTGAATTGAGCTGTAACACTTGTCCCAGTGCAATCACTGCATGAGCAGGGGTGGAGAACAAAGCATCCTATCTCTGAGCACGTCTGTATACCGACGCTGCTGTTTACACACAGAGGTATCAACGGGAGCCCAGACCTCCAGCAGCTTTACTCTGTAAACCATCCACGTGTACGTGATCCACATCTGGTGGGAGGCGGCCTTCAGCATGTGGCTTTGTCTGTGTTCAGTGAGAGGAGAGCAGAATCTGCAGTGTAGCCTGAGAAATGACAAGAGGACAGATGCCGGCATATGTCCTGTAGGTTTGGAGGGGACTTTCACATGGCTACCTGCAGGCAAGGTACCCGAGCGCTGCTCTCTGTGCACGTGTCTGGTGCACGCAAGCATGCACTCTCGCACTGCACGCATCCAAAGGCACACAGAAGCCAAAATGTCATTCAAGTCACCTGTATAAAATATGTATCAACATTACAAAATAAAGCCTGTATTGAACAAGTAGTACAAATATGTAGATCATATGTTGCCTAAAGGCCTTCACAGAGTGGCGCCGTATTTTTTTTATGACCTGAGGTTGTTGTTGTGATTACTTTCACACACAACGTGAATATTGGAATGTTTTTCCAGGAAGATGTCAATATTTTCTGAGCTTTCACACCACGAAACAACAACACGGAGGCTCTGTAGTCTACACAGTCTGACATCAAACTTTATTACCCTTTTCAACCTTGACAAAGACAGTGCATACCATATCCACTCCTTCCTTTCACAATAAAAGACATATATCTCACTTAACTGTTTCCCAGACGGAACTTAAATTCACTCAGAGCATTTCCTTAAAAGTAAACTTATAATATCTTAATATTAATATCTTAATAACAGTGGCTTAACGTTTAAAACTGACCTCAGACAGACTGACAGACACTGCTCCTGGACGTCATGTGACTACGGTGGCCCTGAGGGTCAAACATGTCAGAAAACACAATGACATTTCAGAAACAACATTTAAGAAAACACAAAAACATTTCAGAAAACACAACAATATTTCAGAAAACACAACAACATTTCAGAAAACACAACAATATTTCAGAAAACACAACAACATTTCAGAAAACACAACAACATTTCAGAAAACACATTTCAGAAAACACAACAGCATTTCAGAAAACACAACAGCATTTCAGAAAACACAACAACATTTCAGAAAACACAACAACATTTCAGGAAACACAACATTTCAGAAAACACAACAACATTTCAGGAAACACAACATGTCAGTTGTGTTTTGACCCTCAGGGCCACCATACATGACTAATGCACGGAGTTTAAAAACAACAACATTGACTTTTATTTAACAATATATTATTTAGTTTTTTAGCATTGAAAGAGAAACATACAGGCACTGGCATATGTACATTGACAACTGACAACATTGACTTGTATTTGCAAACGGGACGTGAACCCCGGTCTTCTGCGTGAACGTCCTGTGTGTGCGACGCATCATTTCCCTGTTTTCAGCAAAATCCACGATTCTCACAGGATCTGAGGGCCGCTGATAAAGCTGCTGTTTTTGGACGACGTCGGAGTGAGAACGTGTTGCATACGTAGTTATTTTATACAGTGTTTACATGAAAATAACTCAGATAATATAAAATAATGATGTTTATATAGTTGATACATAATCGCTGACTCGTGGTTTCTTCTTTGTTTGAGAGAAGCAGATTTTGTGCTCGTCGAAGGAACACCCGAGCGTCCTTTCTCACCTAGTTTAAACGATTGCTTATTTCCACAGCAAATTATCTCTGTGCATTCAAGTGTGCCGTTTCTAAATTATTGACTGATGTTCACAGCCGACGAGCCCCGGTGTCAGCGCCCGCATGCAGAGAAGCAACCAGCGGAGGGATTCAATCTGTATTGAATGTAAATGGAGGGCAATCACCTGCCGTAATAGCCCTGCTGGAGAGCATCTCCATCTCTGTCTTAACAGACACCCAGCAGTGAACTGAGGGTGGGATATTACTGTACCTGAAGGTTTACAGCAGACTTTGAAGCATTGGCAGAGTTTGAGATGAGGAAACATTCTGTTGAAATACACAAGCCTTTCAGTTAGACAGTAAATCCTGCCAAACTGTACGTCTGCAGATAAACCTGCAACAAAGAAAACAATCCTGTGTCAGCAACAGACAGGCTTGGAAATAGAGACTGTGTGTGAAGATGGATGGCTTGACAACCCCCCCCCTCTCCCCCAAAGTGAAGCCAAAACATCTGGTGGCTGCAGGACAGATCATAAGTCCTGCCCCCTCCAGGTTGTGACAGAAGATTTCCTGAAGGTAGTTTTAGGTAGTTTTAATCCTGCTGATGTATGTTTAAGTGTTAATTTGCCTGATGCTATAGAAACGGGGAGAAATGTCATGATTGACAGCTGTGATTGGTCCAGCGCATGTTTTTTCCAACATGGCGGTGCCTGTATTCTGGATATTTTGGCTTCACTTTTGTACAGTGGGAGGAAGTGGAGACGCGTCGTCCATCTTTATAAATGTTGTTTGCACACAGCTGCTCCGTCAGTAAATGATGACTGTGATGAAGTTAAGGAAAAAGTTCATGAAAAAGACATTTAGACATATTTTTTTGGTACATGATAGATTTGGGACAAAGCACAGCTAAATATTAAGACTGTATCTCCACCACAAATCACTGACCCGTCCTGCTAAAGAGGAGAAAAGCTGCTTTCAAGTGCATCAGGCGTTTATTCACAAATGAGAGTAAGGCAGTAAGAAAGTTGATTCATGAATGGATGGTAATTTATTTCAGAAAAGAAAATATCAAGATAAGATTCCAAATGAGGTGTTACTTGCAGGAGCTTGTGAACTTTTAATGAAGTGACAGTCAGTGAGGGTGTAAGGACAGAGGCTGCCGTATGCTGCACAGACTGTAAAGCCCCTGGAGATATTGAGCAATCTAAATTAGACTTGACATTCACATACAGTGTGTCATAACAGAACTGTGTCTACAGCCAAACAAAATAAGCTGTTAACCTTATAAATAGCTCTCGTCTAGACCGACTGAACTGATGTAACAATCTGAAGCAGAAACAGACTGAACGCACTGCTGAAACTCATGCAACCGCTGTGAATGTTATCAGCTGATTGACTACTACTACTCAGTGGTGGACAAAGTATTCAGATCTTTTACACCACAGTGTAGAAATACTAAAAGTAAAAGTCCTGCATTCAAAACCTTACTTAAGTAACAGTACAAAAGTATTAGAAGCAAAATATACTTAAAAATGTAAAAAAAAAAGTAAAAGTGCTCATTATGCAGAAGGACCAATTTCAGAATAATATTTGAAGAGTTAATTTGCAAAAACAGATTAAGGCATTCTTAAAATGGATAAACTAAACACCAGTTTTGATTGATATATAAACTGTTAAAATATAAAACTCTCAAAGCGTTCTCATTTGTTAGTTAACATTAGAACTATTTTTTCACAAATGATGCTGTTAAAAAAGTAGTGTGGACATGTCCCCTCCCCGGCCCTGTGCATCTACTCACCGCCACCAAGTGTCCAAAATAATACTGCAAGAAGATCAAATCAAAACAATATAATGTGGCTCCTGCACTAATCATGCACACTATCACTGTAAAATGAAACTGTGTGAAGATGAAGAAAGCATCAGTTCCAAACTGCTGGTTTCTTCAGACGTGGCTTCTATCGATCTTCCTTGATTTTTTAGAAGAACCCTGAAAGCTGATCTTTAGTATGAAGTCGATCACAAAGTGTCCTGACTTCTGAAGACAAATCCCTCTTCTTTCTTCTTTCTTTATCTTTCCCTGAATCGATACGTATGATGAAAGAGAGAAGGTTCAGGTGTAATAAAGCTCGACTGACTGCGAGGCTTTGGTCGACTCGCTGTGAAGTCAGACTCACAGCTGAAGTACAGCACATTTCTAAAAAAAAAAATCACATTCACATTGTTTTCATATTCAGATCCAGAGAATGATCTAATGGAGTTACATTTGATTTATTACGACAGTCGTTGCTGTTTAATTTGTCTGAAGGCTGAGATTCATGCTTCTGTAAATTTTTGACCATATCTTCACTTATGATAACTTCTAGCTTATATAATTGCATCTTTTGGAATTATGCAAATGCATTACATCATACAGCATTAGCTCTGCAATAAAAGACAGAATGGATTATTTGCAGTCAAATTTTTAACATATTTCACTAATAATCCTGTGCAGTGAAAAAAGTAGACTTCAGAAATATGTCACTCTGAAGTGTTCCCGTAGTTCTAGGTGGTTATATTATTATTATTATTAT
>JAOVVB010130048.1:0-12299 GCA_028570985.1 Heterobranchus longifilis | reverse complement strand
ATGTGTATTTTGGATGTTTTCTTTCCACTAGTCTGAAAGAAGACATGTTATGGAAGCAAAATAGCCCAAAATCTCAATATAATATAATATACCATTACAAAATGCACACTTTACATGCATATTTGTGGTGAGTAAATGTTATGATCTCAGAGCCATTGTGACTGTTTGAAATCAAAGGTATCTATGTTACACATATTTCCTCCAGTGCAGAGGGGATGCACAGATTTGTGTAGTTTTCTGGAGATTAACGAAGCAGTGTTGATTGCTTCAGATTAATGCTGACAGTATTCCAGTTGACCCCTGTGCTGGTGGGGCTGTCTATCCTCTGTCAGCCTAAAGAGGGTGCTGTGGACTCAACATTTAATGAGCAATCACAGCCGACTCTGCTGCCGCTGCAGGCTGCTCCGTTGATAGGGCTACTGTTGAGCTGATCATGTGATTCACACTTCCTCAAACGGCTGGGCCGCTGCTGTACAGGGGCTGAGAATAGCATGCAGTGTGTGGTAATAAGAGTTTGACATAGGGAAGTGAGACACTGTGAATGACAGCGTTTATATTTGTCTATGGATTCATCTTTCTAAATGTTCCAATCTATGAAGCAGCTGAAACTGCAGAGGGGATGTTGGATAGCACAGTGTAACCACCTCCACGACAATTATCTCTGCCACATTTTACTGTGTGATACTTGACGTGCAACATTGCTCGGGAACTCGAGATTCATTTCAACACTATTAACACAAAATACCAAGACAAAGGAAGGGAAGCCAGCTCAACATGATCAGCATGTGCACTAGGCATGGGACCATATAAAAATTGCATGTCGCGATTATCCTGGCCAAAATAATTGCGATTCACGGTATTATCCCAAATCTGTTTCAAACTCTTAAAATGGCTCTAAAACACACTGGAACTACTTTGTTGGGACTTTTTTCTCAAAAAAAATTATGACTTTTTTCTCAAAATATTACCATTTTTTTCCCTCAAAACTTTATGACTTTTTTCTCCAGACTTTACAGCTTTATTCTCTTAACATTACGACTTTTTCCTCCAAACACGACAGCTTTTTACTCGAAACTTTACGACTTTTTTCCTCAACACTTTACAACTATTTTCTTGAAACATTACAACTTTTTTCTACAAACATTATGACCTTTTTCTCCAAACTTGACAGCTTTTTTCTCAAAACTTTACGGCTTTTTTCTGTTAACATTACGACTTTTTCCTCCAAACACTTCAGGTTTTTACTCGAAACTTTACGACTATTTTCTTGAAACATTACAACTTTTTTCTACAAACATTACGACTTTTTTTCTCAAAACATTACAACTGATTTTTAAAAAACAAATATCTTTATTGCATTGCAGATAGGACACTGTAGTAAACTACAGTCAGTTTGTGAGGATATTCACGATTATCCCAATAATGTAAATTCACCACGATCAACTTATTGTATTTTTTTTAAATGTATTTATTATTATTTATTTATTATTGTCCCATCCCTACTGTACAAGAAGGAACTGTATGTAAACGTGTTTCTGTGTGGTTTTTATTGTGTGTTATATAGACCAGACACCTGATCCAAATTAATTTACAAGCATACAACAAGCAGCCACTGCTTGCTTCTGTGTTTGTGTTGTTGCCAAATGAGTTTAACCAAAACAGAAATTCTGGGAATCACTTGTTAGATGTATCAGAGAGATTTGATTTTTCTTTAACCAATGACCATCACATGATTCTTCCATCACATGACACTGGGCGATTTGTGCTGCCTATTCATCTTGGGAAGAATTTCTTGACAACTTTAATGTTGAGAAATATGTTTTTGTTAGACTTGAAAAGTTGTCACTGATTGAAAAGAACACATATTGTACTGTCAATTATAGAAAATCTGCTTGTTTAGTGGCATTTTTCACTGATACTGTTTTTATAATTGTGCTTTGAAGCTCGATTTCAATTTCAGTGTTACATATTTAGGAAACATGTCAACAGGGCTGAAAAAGCATTTACTACAAATACTACCAGCAGGTAGTAAAAAAAAATAAAATAAAATAAAAACAATAACCAGGAAATGGCTGAGTACAGAGTTTCCAACATTCCCCGAATTAATTAGAAATCGTTCCGGAAGTTTATATTATGGAACAATTCACTTTTTCTCTGAGACATGCCAGTAAAAAAAATTGGAAAAAAATGGAAATCTCATGTAAATATGAAGTGATTTCTTTATTATATATGTATTTTGTTTGGAGAACTTTGATTTATTTTCCTCTGTACTAAGGCCAACATAAAGGACTTTAGCTAACGTATGAATGAAAAATTATCTGGCTTTGCATGAATCAAATTCACAAATTATAAGGACCTCTATGACTTCAAAGGACACTCATGGATATAAAGGACCTACACACCTTGATACTGTGTCAAAAAAAAAAGCGCCATCTGAACAATGTCTTAACAGTAACTCACATCTGTTCGTCAAATCTCTTCTACACAAAGGGAATGACGCATTGTTTTCTGATGCATAGATTTGATTATTTCTGGAAAGGTTTTATGGTTTCTAACAATATATCACTCATACACGGTTTCTTTCTTGACTTTGCAGCATAATGCACTGTGATGCTAAACAACATGAGGGTGCAGGAGTGGAGAGACTTTAAAAATAGGGCACAGTGATGAAGGCTGGTAGCAACAGGCCGTTAACAAATTGTTAATAGGTACATTTGTGTTTTAAACACTAGGACGCCCGTGAACAGAGGTAGAAGTGTGTAGTGTGTGTGTGTGTGTGTGTGTGTCTGTGTGTGTTAAACCCCATGTCTCCTGTAAAGTGAGGCAAGCTAACGGTTTGGTTAGTAAGCGGTACAAATGTCTATTCCTTTTAAAAACAATAATCACTTTTTGTTTCACACTCCTCTTGAGGTTACAGGCTCGACTACAGGCTAGATTTACAGTAAAAGGCCCACAGTCATTAAACTCCTGATGCATTAGAGAATGCATTTAAACACGTGCTACCATTCTGTTTGTACAGTCTCAGGGTTAGCACACGTACAGCTCTTAAACTAAGCCAAATGGACTGTTTTTAATTGTTGTGTACAATCCTCACTCCTTTGAACCAAAACATAATGTTATATGATTTTATTTCCTCCAAGTGACAAACACATCCATCAATGCCAACAGTAACCCCGATTGTAAAGTTGGCTGGCTTGTTTTATGGCACGCAGTCACAATCAGAGCTGTGTGCGGAGTCTTCGTCTGTGTTAGGTTTAAAGGTCAAGGCAACAGGAAGTGGCTAAGTGGCCTACGAAGGGCTGGGCACAGACGTGGCCAGGCAGCATGACTACATGACACATGGCTCCGGGCGCACCATGCCTAATGAAACACATCCAGCATTGGGTGATTACTGGGGACCGCTGTGTCTAAGTGTCTGTGTGTGCATCTGTGTGCTCGTAAGAGAAGAGTGTGTGTGTGTGTTTAAGTGTGTGTGTATAGACTGCAGTAACTTACCTAGTGAGTGAGCGGCGGTTGTTTTGGAGCTGAAGAATCGTCCCAGTCCCAAGTCTCCTAGTTTCACTACTCCTGTAGCTGTGATGAATACATTGGCTGGCTTGATATCTGGAGAGGAGAGGAGAGTGCGTACAAAAATTTGAATGACTGTTTGAATTCCTAATATGAATGTTACATTAGTTGAGGGGCAACAATGCTTAACTGCTAAGAGAGCACCGTTCACAGGGTTCCCACTCTTTTTAAGAAATCATTTTCCAGGACATTTCCAGGAGTTTTTGTTGAAAATACAGGACGGCACTTGCTCACAAACAGTCATATAATTTACCGGTAGACCTAGTAGGCCTGTTGACACATTTAACCTCAGTTTTATTCATCATTTTTTTAATGATGCAGGGTTCATTTCCACTGGGCTTCTCTGAGAATTCCGCTCACGCCAAAAAGATCGCTGCAAGTCCGTTCCAAAATGAAAAGTGAGCGTAGGCGTAGGCGATCTGAGTGAAGGCTAAAATACAATTACAATTTTCCAGGACAACATAGATTAATTTCCAGGATGCGTTCATTGAACATGCTCATGTTTTTGGTGAACGGTGAAGTGAACGTATCAGTTTGCAGCTAACTCTGGAGAGTTAATAACGCTCATGCACTGTGTTTTAAAGCACTCGGCATGCCTGTGTTGCTAGTTGCTAGGGCAACGCCGACGCAGCTAACAGTACTGCTGAAGCCAGTTTATATGAACATTTGAAGGAGTTTTATCAACAAATCAGTCTAGATTCCAACACAAAAAATCTCACATTTTTATGCAAATTATGTCCACCGGGTCTGAAAAAGCAAGTCCAGAGGGGGATTCTGCTGGAAACGAATAGCTCGGAGTTTTAAAAAATGGAAGAAATGAACGTGAACTATTTGGGACTGTGAACTTTCAAAATTATGAATTAATTCATTTTAATCTATGTGAACTGAACTTGGAGCCAGCGCTTATTAAGTGTGAGCTTGCACAACACTGATGCATACAGTATATTTGAGATAATTTGGGAAAGGTTTTGTTTTGGTCTTTGCTCTGAATACATGACTGTATTATATGCATAAAATGGTATTTAAAATATTCACTTAATTTAATGTGGGCGTTAGCAAACCATTTCTGTTGCTTTTTCTAAAGTAATGTTAATGTGACCCGCATCAGCCTTTGAAATTTACTGCTCTAATATAATTGTAAGCGGCTTTTGAATAGACGGCCTCTGTTAAGTGGTCATTAAAGCCCAGAGCTCAGGGTTCATTAGTGTCCCTGTGCCCTAATCAGAGTCAGCCCAACGGAAGTACACCACCTGTGTGTGTGTGTGTGTGTGTGTGTGTGTGTGTGTGTGTGTGTGTGTGTGTGTGTGTGTGTGTGTGTGTGTGTGTGTGCGCACGTGCATGCGTGTCAGCCTGTGTGCATGAATCCAGGACTTGATTTGACTGGGCCCTACTATGTGGGCCCATAAACACTGTGTTCTCTGCTCTCTGTGTTGTTTAACACCTACACTTAAGCCTTCTGTCATATGCAACAAGGTCAATCACACTGAAGACAATTCACTGACTTTATGTTTGGTTTATATTCACTTTTATTTTAAAGACATAAGAGGGTTGTACTGTAAGTGTTGCATTATTTATTTATTCTGTAAATGAGGAAATGTACAGGAAAGCAGCAGTATACAGCAACTTCTATAACGTCCCATATTGTAAAAAGTGAGATTACCATGTCTTTTTTTTAGTATGAACCTGAAAATGAGCAGAATATCTGACGTTTAAGACTGTTTTCCTATGTTCCAGACATCCATTGGTTTTAGCTCAATTTAGTATGCTATTAAAAATTAACTTGCAGAAACTTGAGACTTGTTTGAGACAGATAATCCATCAGTGAACAACACCTTCATTTTTTGTCAATGTTTTGCTATTGTTGTATGGTAATGCAGTTATAAGCCAAGACTGCCAACCCTCCCTGTTTTTGGTACATTTAGGACCACATCTGAATCTGCATCTTTATTTGAGGTTTAAGAGTTTGTTAAGACCAAGCATCCACTGGACAGTGAGACCAGTCCCACATGAGTTGCAGAAAGAGAGAGGGTCACTGCACACCTCATCTGTGTCTCAAACATCATTAAACATGCATACTTTCCATTGGTGGGATAGGACAGTGTGTCACTCCGTACAAAGGATGCCTCTACTCTTACATCTGTGCACTACTCTGACAACAGAAATCATTATTAGTCTCCCAGGGTTCAGCTTTTTCTAAATAATAAAGTCCCTGCAAGTTAATTTTCACATTGTAATGAAATAAACAAAACAAACAAAAGCAAGCTAGATAATATGAACGTGCTTGTATGCCTCAGCCAACTAGTAAAGTTGCAGTTTACATCCATGTTGGTCCAGACTCATGTAATATATGTGAAGACTTTGAAGGAATTTAATAAAAGGTATCAAGTGTATTTTTGGCAAAACATGGATGCTTCACACACACTTCAGCACAGAAGACCTGAACAATCAGCAGTTTCAAGGTGGGCAGCAACGATTAGTGTCACTGATTCACTATCCGACCAAATGTCTCCCCTACTGTTCCTGAGTTATGACGTTTTAATAACGGTCAGAAAAGTGTTTTTGGAAAACATTATGATGTCACGGTAAAGTGACCTTTTGGATAAAAAACACAATTACTCATATTTGTGTGAAATTGTGTCATAATTAGCGTATTAATTCTTGAGTTATGGACAAAAATGTGTTTTGTGAGGTCACAGTGACATTGACCTTTAACCACCAAAATTTAATCCGTTCATTCTTGAGCCCAAGTGGACATTTGCGCCAAATTTGAAGAAATTCCCTGAAGTAGTTCCTGAGATATCACGATCACGAGAATGGGACGGACGGACAACCCTAATGGCTGCTAAATAGTATACTTTTGTTCTTTTTACTTTTAGTATATACTGCTGCTGCCCTTACAAAATGTGTACTGTTGCATGTAGTATGCATACAATTAGGACATACTACTTTGTCATAACATGGCACCTTGAACTTTGACCCTCTTGCTTATACATGCTGCACAAAGGATTGTGGGTCAGAATAGCCTGAAAAACATGGTGGCTTGCATACTGTGCAAAATGCGACCGGATGCAGTAGGACATCCTGGTATTTTTGGCATACTACATATGTGTTCGGACATACTAAATCTTTTTTCTGGCATACTAAATACTAGTATGGTAGTTTGGGTATTGGAACACACCCAATGCCTCCGGCCACAGCTGTCGCTGACACAGAGGCATGAAAGTGTTTTCAATGGCTAATGTAAGTTCGTCATATGCTTTGAGACATTATTCACATAATGAATCAAATCTCTCACTTCATTTTCTAGAAAAGGCAACCACTGTAAAAGTAACCACTGTTTTTATGTGTGTTTTTCTTGTTAATATGTCACAACGTTAAAAGGAGGTGAGAAAAGATATATGAGCAGCAGCAGCATTCTAGTAGTTTTTGGGTTTTTTTTCAAAACGTTCATGGTTGCTCAAAACTTAAAGAGATCATAGATTATCTTGTATTTTTAATGAACAAATACAACAATTTCCTCTTTGTATTAATAAGTGTGTGGGTGTATGCTTGTGTACAGTATGTGTATGTACCTCTGTGCATGACTCTCCGGGAGTGCATGTGTTCGAGCGCACTGCAGAGCTGGACAAAGTACTTCCACACTGTTCTCTCTGGGATAAGCCTCCTCTGCTTCTTAAAGTGCTGTAAACACAAACACACACACATACCAAATCAGAAAATCAAAGCAACATTAGCATACCTGAAAGAAGGAAAACAATATATATTTTAATTGTGGGAAAAGGTCTTGTGTGGCACAGAATACACTTTTAAGAAGGTAGCAAAGTGTTTCTATCTGTGTGTGTTTATGCAGCATCCATCCCCAGCTCTGACTCCACTCTGCTAATGGAACCCAGACCGCTCTCCTCTCCGTCTGTCCCTTGCCTAACCGAGCTCCGGCTCATTTTCTCTATGGCCTTCAATGGAAAGCACATGCATTCTCAGGGAACAGAGAGAAGAAATTTGTGGTACCTTCCAAAACTCTCCCATCTGGCACACAGCTCTTTTGTTGGGTAGAGCTTTCAGTGGCACAGTGGTTCCAGTTGTTTTGGGTGTTTTTATTCATTTTCGAGGGCTGCCTGAGTTGTTCTGGGTCATCAAGAGCGGGGTCCATATCCACAGAAGCCACAATGCTGACAGAGATTCAACTTGGGCATAATGGCTTTTTGATCAACAGCGACAATAATCAACAAGCGAGGATTGGACCTCCTCCTCAGACAGCAGTGGGTACGACTAAGAAGATGTAAGAAGTCTGGCTACCAGCAGGATTTTATGGGGTGTCCTCATGGTTTCATTTGCAAGAAAGGAAAGTCTGGATGAGAGTCCTACACACGATAATTACAATTTAAGCAATTAGCAGAGACTTACCTAGAAAAACTAGTAGTAGTAGTAGTAGTAGTAAGTGCAACAGTAAAGTACAGTACATATATGCAAGAACACTGAAGTTAAATGTAATACCTTTTAAGAGCTTTCCATGCATTTTAAGACCTCATCGCCACTTTGAGTTCTAACCAGTTACATGACACACTTTAACCTATATTTACTAAACATTGATTGTAAGATAGCACAACTAAACAGTCTTAGTTTGTGATAACTCCTCATCCTCCAACCATTTGTACAAAAATTTGCATTTCCCCATTAGTCAACTATGTTGTTTAACAATCGGACGCAAAGGGACCGTTGTGCGTCAGTGGGTCAGTCAGTGAGCGTGTTAACGCTTGTCCTTTTCAGATGACGTTAAATCTAGTTGGATTCCATAAATAGACTACACAGAATCCCACTATGCGATTAAATTCAGGCAAACTTTAGCATAAAAGCTCTTTGGACAAAAAATATTGAGAGAACAAGTTATAAAATTGAATGCTTTGGAAAAATGCATTAAAGACGTTAATTTAATTTAATTTAATTTAATTAATTTATCAACTTTTAATACTTTTTAAGACCCTGCAGACACCCTGAGAACAATAAATAAACATTCCCAGGGCACCAACAGGGAAGTAACTAGATACATCCGACCTTAAAATATCAGTCAAATAAAGAAGGAACATCCCTGACGATAATTAAATAAAATGTTTCATTTTTGGATATTTGTCTTGACACATTACATGCATGCATGTTTGTACTGTATGTACGTACATTTTGCATACTACGTGTACATTCATATGTATGCATCAGTAACAACATCGATTTATCAGAACTGCTGGTGCGTCAGTTACAAACTCTGCAAAGTGATGATAACATACGTAAGTCACAAACAGGAAAACTGCCTTAGCAAAGAGGAACAGTGGTCACGAGCATGCTCTCACCACAATGACTGAAACACAGTTGATGAGATATTTGCTAAGCAACACTGCAAACTGCAACCTCAAACATGATTATCAGGTAGAATCAAAACTTCTGGACATTACTAGCTTCAACAAATTTACTACTACAAACTTTAATGTATTTTAAGGTATTAGTGCAGTGCCCATTCAAATGTAACTGTTTGGAACGGGTCGATTTGTATTGCTGCTTGCAGTTTTCCTCAAGAACCGCTCATCCAAACAACTTCACACTCGACACCTGACCAATACACCGGCTAAGACATAGTTGTCTCTCCTAGCAATACCAGAGTATGCTCGTCATTTGCTAAAAGCTAGCTATTTGGGATGAGGCTATTTCCGGAAACAAAAGTATTCATTCCAAATGTTACATCGCTGATGCTTAAAATGTTTGAGTTTGCTGCAATGTAGCATCTACATGGGCGGTGTAACAGTTAATAGGAGTCCCCTCTCAATACACTTCACAGTGTGTACATAACACACTAATAAATATGTTCCGTAGATCTCAAGAGCTCACACTCAACACAGAACTTCCTTCTACCTGCGTGTGAAGTCTATCGGATGAACGATTGTCTAGAAAATCGAAGGACAGACAGACAGACAGACAGACAGACAGACAGACAGAGACTCCTTCCATTTCAGTTAGATTTCTATTCTTTTGTCCATCATATATCTGTATGCATGTATTTTCATGAGTCATGAACTGCTACCAACTACTGTTGCTACAATTGCTGGTAAGCATCTTGTGTGTGATTGTGTGATTGTGTGTTCCTTGTGTGGAATCTACTTTCTACTTTTCCTGTCTCAAACAATCCTGTGCCTCTTCAGTGAGTTCTCTTAATGAGGCCAGGGCCGGCCCTCGCCAAAGGCCGTATAGGCGGTCGTCTAAGGTGCCACCATGCGGAGGGGGCTCCACGCCACCAAGACAGAAGAATTAAGAAAAACAAATCGAGATGAAAACACAATTATGGGCACCTCATTTTTTGTGTTTTAAGAACAATATGTTTTTTGGTTTTGTCCAGTCTGTTTTGTGGCGTGACGTGCACCCGTGCGGCGCATCCGCAGCGCCGCTGATCCACTGAGCAATGGCACAACGCTTTGAGCTATCAGCAGCAGCCGCACGCGTTTAGATGGTAACCCAAGATTTGCGAAAGTCTTGCGAGATGTTTGGCATCGACCTCGAATGGTTAAGATTAGGTGGTGGGAAACGACTTTCAGGATAGTTTTTGCAAATCAAGGGTTATCATCTAGACACGACCCAGCTGCACCCAGAGGGGAAGAAAAAGATTGGAGTGTGGGATGGCGTAGGGGGAACAGATTTCGCCTAGGGCTCCAAAAATGCTAGTGCCGGCCCTGAATGAGGCTACAATATGTATGACACTACATTAGGTAAGTGTATATATAGTAGGAAGAAGGTTTATCTGCTATAGAAAAAGAATAACCTGTTATAGTGTGGTCAGGGGTCAAGGAGGAGAAAGGAAAGGACTGTTACAATTACTGGTCCTTAATAAACAACGTGCGAGAGAGCAAGAGAGAGACAGAATGAGAGGAAAGAAAGAGAGGGGTGATGGTAAGAAATGCAGAAAATGAAGGAAGGTATGAGGGATGGAGAGGGATGGAGAAAGATAGATAGACCTTGGCCTACATCCAAACAAAGCCTTAGTGAGAAGCCATTCTTCCCTTGCCCTCCCATTTCCATATCAGAGGACTGTTTGATGTCAATGGGGGAGCACATAGACGCCCACCAACACCACCACCACCACCCTCCTCTCCATGCCTTTAACAGCAAACACTGCACATGCAATATTCTGTAAGTGCATGCAAATCAAGGACCATTTGATTTCATTTGAATTCTGAGATGGTCAGAGAGAGCGTAATAGAGAATGAGGGAGGGAGAGAAAAAGGAGGAGAGCGCAGCGTGGAGGACGAGAAATCAAAAAGAATAAAAAATGTTAAATTCATGCATCGGGGGGGTTCTGTTTTACATATGGCACACTGTTCGAATGTGTTTACTTCACATTACGGCCCAAGGAGGGGTGTGTGTGTGTGGGGGGGGGGGCTAATCCATGGCACGCACCTCTGGACTGCCACTGTTACATTAGAAAAACAAATCATTTAGAACTGTGAAGGAGACAAATGGTGAGGAGGAGAGGCGTGTACTTGTGTGTGTATGACTGTATGTTGTCAGCAGCCATAAGGAGATGACACAGTCTGAATGCTCCCAGCATCCTCGGTAGCTTTAGCTAAGATAGCAGTGACGCTGAGTGGTTTGTTATCTTACCTCTGCGGGCTGCCATGATAGGTTTTTGTAAAGTGCATCTCCGAACATTTTGCGCGAGTGTGTGTTTCTATGGTTGTGTCTGCACATACTTTGCTTACACTGTATACCATATGTATGTATTCAGTGTGTGTGTGTGAGTGTGTGTGCTGAGCCTGCCATGTTCACTCTCTTGTACCGCTAATCCTCGCCTCTCCTAATTTGCTGTGTTGAATTGTGCGGATGTGGAGCTGCTGAGTATGACTGCAAACAGCTTGTCGGGCTGTGCCGATACAACGCTGCGGCATCATTTATGCATGGGAGAAGACCAGGCTTTTTACATGCACACCACTAATTTGCTATACTGGCAGGTTTTTATAATAACGGGGGGTTTGGTCTAACTCAAAGACGAATAATAGTCTGGGATGTGATCGCTACCACTTTCGCACAAGCCTGTGTTCCTTCTGCTCTAATTTCAACAACATCGCCCCACAAAACACCTTGTTGATCTGGTTCAAGACCTGGTCAACTCGACACATCCATGTGTCTCAAAGCCAACAATTATGTAATTAAATCTAACATACATTTGCTTATATTTCGTCTTTTCTGAAGGAGATCTAGCCAAGTGGAGAGAGACAGGAAATGTGGGCAAAGACAGTAGGGGTCCGACCAGCTGGACTCGAACCGGGGGACTCGCTGCTCAGGGTATCTATAGGCTTTTAGAGGGCTTCGGCGCAAATGACGTTGTACGCTCATTTGCATACTGGTGATGTCATCGTACATTAATTTGCTTAAAACTAAGTGGTTGTGTCGGTTGCAGCGAGGAAGAGATCACCTAAAGCCAAATACAATAATCAGCCAAATAATCACAAACTCACTACAAGGACATCTTTAAGAAAATAAGTAAATAAAAACTACTAGAGAGGGAGACAACTCCACTGAATTGAAGATTCAATAGAAAATTTTAAAAAATCCTCAATAAAACATTTGAATGGCATGAGAGCTATGGGGCAGTAATGAGCATAGTTGTCATCAACTAGAGTGTGTGTGTGTGTGTGTGTGGGGGTGTGTGTGTGTGTGTGTGTGTGTGTGTGTGTGTGTGTGTGTGTGTGTGTGTG
>JAOVVB010130037.1:0-12300 GCA_028570985.1 Heterobranchus longifilis | reverse complement strand
CTAATGTGGCCCCCAGGTATTTTCACATTATCTAATCTGGCCCCCATGCAAAAAAGTTTGGACAACCCTGTTGTAGATGATGCCCACAGCTCTGTTTTCTTCCTGAATTAGATTTTTGCCTGGATGGTAAAGTCTCTCTCACACTAGCAGCCTCCTCCTCATTTAGGGTGGGTAAACTCTGATTCATAATGTTTATGGCTTTTGATTTTGATCGAATTTGGCCAAATAGAAAGCATTTGTTTCATTGTTATTGTAGTGAGTTTTAAATGAGTACTGGGATGAGTGTTGAGCCTTCTGGAGTTTGGGTCAAATGAAATAAAGCAACTGTGATGAAAGATGCACTAATGCACATTTTCTCTAATAGTTAAGTGTCTTCTGATGTTGCAGTAGAATTACAGATATTTCTTTTTTTTTCTAAGATTTGAAAAGATATCCTCCAGGATTTGCACTTGTGTGTACTTGTGTGGTCGGCACCAGGAAAGGCCGCAGGGCATCTTTAGTATGCCCTATTACCTCTTCTCCCTACATCTGTCTCTGCTTTGATCCAATCTATTTCTAAACCAGTGAAAATCATCAGCTGGTTTGCTTAAGACGGCACCAAAATGTGTGTTTTTTTTCTCATTTTCTTTAACAAAAGCGTAGAAACATCTGAGGGGAAGGTTGCAAAATGTGTCCCTTTTGTGGAGAGGCTCTAGGAGGGCGGATATGCGGGATGGCGTGAGCGTGCCTTGAAATCACCCACAAAGGGATTCGACTGCACAGCAGTAGCCTTTGGCTGGGGATGGTTATCACTTACATCCGCTGCCACTGCCTCCAAGACACGCTGGCTAAAACACCAGCACTCCTGGAATCTGTCAAACTGTCAGCTGCAACAGGAAAATAAATAGGAGGGAGAGATGGAGTAATAGTAAAGAACCTTGAAAGCACAATGACTAACTGACAAAATCACCCCTGCGAATAGCTGATTGGTAGCTGGCCTAGGGTACGCACTTTGGCAGGCAGCGGCATGACAATGGCGTTTCTGAAATAAGATAGAGAGCCTGAGCTACGATGAAATGGTGGCCGTTAGCATTGTCTTCGTAGCGATTCTTTGACTTCCCTATGACAAATCCCAGTAACACAGACACTTGGCAGACCAAAGTGGGCCACTTTGTGCTATAGAGGGCCTCCTGCACATGAGAAGCCAAAAAAGAAACCTTTAAAAACGAAGCAAGATGTAATGCAGCTTTTTATGCTCATTCTGGGCCTGTGATAGCTGCGGTGGCATGGATTTGTATCCCGGCTACACTGAAAGGGCTGCTGAATTGGATGGAGCTTTAAAGTGAAGCAAGAAAGCTCTGGAAAATCGGCCCTCAAAGGCACATTTCAACTGGAAAGCGTTTCTTTTAAGCTGTCACTCCTTGGTAGTTGACAATCCTATTATGGCACCAACTTATTGTAATTAAGAGGGAGAAGAGATATATGGGCAAAAACACATTCATCAGGCCATCTAAGATACAAAGAACTTTGTTGTTGTTCTGTGTTTCGGGGGCAAACGCAGTGCTGAGCAGCCAGATCACCTTATTTGCATTGACATGTGAGTGATGTAAACGGTATCCAGAAGCCAATTTTTCTTTCTCTCTCCGTCCCGCCATGCCTTCACTTGCGGGCACCACTTTAAAGAGACGTAATGGAAAATAGGTTTTATGGCTTTTCTTCTCTCCCATTTTTTGGAGGTCAGAGAAATGGAGCCTTCAAAAGAAAATCCTGAGGAGGTAACGATCCCTCACCTCATCAACTCTTCTGCTAAAGTCTAAATACGCTTTGCGCTGAAATTGCACCCAAAGCCCGATATAAAGCGTCTGGGAAAGGATTGTGAGCGGCAAGTCCATATGCTGCTATTTATTTGCCTGATAATAAGAGGATTGTGTCTCTTTCTTCTTCACCCTCTCTCCACAATGGGCAGCTTTTAAAGCAGGAAACAGATGATAGAGTGGCATCAGCTACCATTGTAGATACTGAGAAATGTCCAAAAACTTAGGACCGATGACAGTAATACAAATCCCCCTGTGCATTGTGGGTAAGAAGTGTGCGCATGTGGTTATTTGGCAAGTGGCTGTTCTCTCTGGGGGCAATGAAGCCTGACCTTTGAACTCTCTTTTACTGACATGCTCCCACACAGCAACGTATTCTCATGAGTGGGTTATTGTGATATCTTATGAAATATGACCGTTCTATTTAACGTTGTGAAACAATCGTACTGTTTTAAACACGTGGTTAACTACTTGGTTAGGTTTAGGCACCAAAATGACTTGGTACTGTTCGGAAAAAACAACAGGGTCTAGAATAAAATAAGTACTTCCGTATGTAACTACTGGATGCAGTTACGTAGGTGACGTGGAACATGATGTAGAACGTGATGTAGGATGTGACATATCTACATAGGAAGTTAATTTACAGGTTAACTTAAAATAACAACATCTACCTTTAGTTTCAAACGGGACGTGAATACTGGTCTCCTGGGTGAAACCCTTTGTTTGTTTGATCTGCCCACCCTAAATGGACCTTCTCGGTCTTTGTACTGTGTTGCCTGTCTTCCTCGTTTCCTCCTGTCATAATTATTACGGCAATATGGGCCGTAAAAAGCTGCGCCTCCTGGCTCACAGTTACGTGGGTTATCTACGAATTAGAGTGCATTGCTTTTTGTCGGTATAACTACGAAACAGTGAATGATTGTGACCTTAAATAAACCTAAATCTTATTAATCAAACCTTTAAACTGAGGAATTGTGCTCAATAATCTTTCTATGTGTTTTGCTACATAAAGTAAGGGGTCATAGTCTTCGTGTATATATCTTTGCATCTGATACTCCTCTTTATCTCTTTGATCTCCATTCTCCGCTCCTTCTCTATGGACCTGTCTTGTGTTACAAATGAAGGTGCTGAGAGGGTCAAAATATCAAGGGCCAGACTGCTGACATACAAATACGTAGAGATACTCCTTCGGTGCTTCTCCGCACCTCCAGCAGCTGTGTTTTAGGGCCGTCACTCATCCTCCGAGAGCTCGTCTATAGAGACTCTGCAGCTGTGTCACAAATCCCCTCAACATCCTGATTGTTCAGTGGAGAATTGTCCGTATTATCTTCATTTCAGGGCTTTCACATATATTTAAATCACTTTTTATCTTTTTGGCA
Source organism: Heterobranchus longifilis (assembly GCA_028570985.1). Classification (NCBI taxonomy): domain Eukaryota; kingdom Metazoa; phylum Chordata; class Actinopteri; order Siluriformes; family Clariidae; genus Heterobranchus; species Heterobranchus longifilis. The sequence continues at coordinate 9,128 of JAOVVB010130037.1, read as the reverse complement.
ATGACAAACATGGGCTTGTTAGATCTGGTGATTATTCTTTTAAATGTGTGAAATAATGTAATTAGACAAAAACCTATTGACAAATTAATTATCTGATTGAATTTATAAATTACATCTATGGGGCAGATGTTGCCTTATCCGTTCTTCATAGAGCAGCCCGTCTCCTAGAAATTGTTTAATTTCATTTGCCAATTATGTTTTCACAGGAAATCACTTCCAAGTATTATGTGGACGGGGAGACATTCTGTCACAAAAGACTACATGTCTATGTAGTATCCACATGTGTAACTTATAAATAAAATTAAACATACCTGGGAGCGGTTTGTGTGGGCACGGCATGACATTTGAAGAAAGAGTTGTCTGAGATTGCTACCAGATTATCTTATGTGCAAACAGATTTATATTTGCTTATCCATCTAAAAAGTTGAAACTGAAATAAGTAATGAGTAAGTCATTTGTTAATTCTAAAATTATCAGTTCTGCAGTCAAACAGGAAAAACATCCTCTTAGTTCTTCTTTTGAGATGAACAAATGTGTGGTCAGACAAGATTTGGCCAGGCAAAAGTTCACAGAAATGAAGTTTGTTGAAATTTCTGACCAGAAGTGGATACGTTTCACTCTGTCCCTGTTTAAAATGTATGGGGAGCAAACTTTGTTCTGACACACCTTAAGCAGGGATTCAAATTCAAATTCAAATTGTATTTGTCACATACATGATCATACACAGTACAATGTGCAGTGAAATTCCTTATGTACCTTTTCTGGCTCAATAGTTAAAAAGTTAAAAGGAAATAAGACAATAATTAAGAGAGCAATAAAATTAGTTCCTGAAAATGAGTTTAGGATTCAGACTGAAAAGAGTGGTTTGTACTCACACACAGGATTTTACAACTCTGTAAAGTTATCACAGGGGAAACTATACTTTCATTCCGATAATAGGGAGGAAAACAGCAATATGTTGTTCACATCTTTTTTTTATAATTATTATTCTTACAAAGTAATACTTGCCGGATGAAGTTGCACCAAAAGTTGACCATGATTAAAAAAAAAATTTCCAGATGACCCTCCGTAGTTTTGCTGGAGTCCCCTGCTGTGGCACCCTGCTGTGCCGACGGACTGACTCCATTCAAATGAATTAGAGCTGCACTTTTTTTTTCTTCACGCAGGACTGCTGTCAGTCTGAATGCAGTCTAACGCATACAAACACAACCACAGACCTTTTCCTCCTGATGACCTGTAGTATCAGATTATCAGTAGTAATAAATAATAATAATAATAATAATAATACATCAGACTTATGTAGCACTTTTCAGAGTCCTCAAAGATGCTTTACATACTTAAAAAACAAAACAGGCAATAATCATTTAATAAAACAACAAGATAAGAAAAATAAAATAGCAGGTTGAGTCGGTAAAAGCAGATAAAATAGTTTATTAAGACATACACTAAGACACATACACTAAACCCTTGCCAAACCCTGACCATCTCTAGTCTTATTCCACCCATAACCATTTCGACTTCTAGGCCAATCACAGCTCTTCAGCCTTTAACCCTCAAGTGTGCTGCTGTCCGGAGGCCCAGAATTTCAAGCAGCGTCCCTGCACGTGCACATACGCTCACACTTAAAAAAAACACAAATGCACAGGTATTATTTCTCACCAGGAGGCGAGCGGACTTGGCTCCCCCTCTGTGCCTGTGAGTTTGTCCTGAGTGATTTACATTGTGTGTGAAAAGAGAGCGGCTGGCTGTGTTTTAACGCAGAGCACCGTGAGGGAGGGAGAAGTGGCCCGTAATGAATTGGTGTTAATGAGCTGTTAACTCTGCTCCAGCCCAAAGCACCACAGTAACCCCTGCTGCCTGGCTTCCAAGACAACACAAATATATACAATCACACACCCACACACACCTACACACAGCGGAATGCATACGTTTGCTGAGAAAGCCATTTTTCAGCACAAACACCGGCCGTCCAAGTGCACACACAGACGTCACGTCACCCACAGACTCTCTCACACACACTCACTTGTACACATGTTCACTGTCACGGGCATACAGTAAATGCACGTGCACACATACTTCCACTAACACACACACACACACACACACACACTCCATCCCAACACATACTCAGTCAATCAGCCTCTCACTCCCAGGCTAAACGGGCCCCTGGCTCAGAGGCAGTAAATCTTCCTCATGCTGACATGTACTTGTGGATGGCGTACACCCAGCCGAGCTGCTGAGCAGATCAGAGTCAAATAACATTTGCAAATGATTCTCAGTGTTTGTTTTTCCCGAATGGAGCGCCAGGTGGACGGGGTTTACCACATTTCACATAAGGTCAAGTGTCAGACACCAGCAGAAAAGGATTTTGACTGTATTTTTAAGTAATTTCCCCTTTAGGTGTTCCCCTACAATTTCTAGAACTCATATTGTCCTAAGTTGTAAAGTCTTCCACCTAAATATACTAAAATGCGACAGAATGTATACTTTACTCTTTGTGAGGTGCCATTGTTCCTGTGACATGTTTCAGGATGTACTGGATCTTCATTTTGTTTTATTGTAGAACAATCACTCCCTCAACTTCAAATCACCGTCACTATCGTCCAACGGTTGTTGACCTGAGTAACTACTAGTGCCACTTTATTTGATTGATTCTATACATTAAGGTCCAGTTACATTGTGCTTTTTGTTGTAAACTGCCAGCTGCCTGCACAGCATAAAACTATAGCTTACATAAAGTGTTCCACCTTTTGTGCTATTCTATAAAAAAAAAGTTGCTCTCATTTATTGACATTATGCTGCTCTGCTTCCAAAAAAAATCTATGCACAGTTTTGTTCTCAGTATAGTTTCCACTGTTCATCTGCCTTCCATCAATGTCAATGTAAAACAGGTTGTGGTAGTGTGAATGAATTCCCTTACCTATTCATTTCTCTTATATTTTCTCTTGATTTTGAAAATATTTTCCCACTGTCTTACGTGGCGAAAGAGATGTCTATAAATCAGTGGATAATTTTCCGGCATCACAACCCCCGCAGAATGACTCATATCACTATGAGAATTTGATCCATTTGGTTTGATAACATTTAGAAAGTCTAGAAGAGCCCCAAGATTGAATTATTTAATCCCCGTTCAAGTTAGCCGGAGCGCTAAACCGGATGTAGCCGGCCCCGTCGGCAGAAGTCTCTAGTGCGCCTGCTCTATGGGCCCCATGACACAGAAGAAAACATTGATGAATCCCAGAAGTCAATGAGAACAAACAAAATAAGAACAAATCTTGGATATGAACAAAAATAAGAGGACATTTGTTCGTATATATCACTTCTCGCATGAGGCCCAATGTTTGTTGGCCTTGACAAATGCTTATGAAATTGTCATAAAGATACCTTATGAATACATGCCACCTTGTAAAAGGAAGGCACTTTGGTCTTTCTTTTGTCTAACAAATGAATCAGTGAGTGTTTCCCATCCGCCTCTGTTGAGCCAGTCCTCCATAGTGGTGTTTCTACTGTATGTTAATAGGACTTTATGAGTGATATCACCATTAGTTGCCTGTATGCCTCTGCACAAACAAAATTAATAAAATAAATTCCTCCACGTTTTACTCGGTATATAAATGACTTTGAGCCGGTGGCTGTTGAGGCAGGATCCCAGCCTGCTCTCTGCCAGGAGGACAAAGGCGCTCTCTGCGCCCGCACTCTGACTGAGAGCAAATCATCACAGAGCTGATGCTGAGCCAGATAAGCCTGCTTTACACTTCCTCACACTGTCTCTCCCTCACTCACACACACACACACACACACACACACACACACACACACAGTCTTGCCTGCTTCTGCTGTGAGAAACCAAATATGGAGGGAAAAAAGGGAGATCTGTGTTTGCAGTGTTTGACTCACCTGAGGGTGTGTGTGTTTGTGGTTTAATGTGTGTGTGAGAGCATTCTGCTGTTCTGAATGTGCACGTCTATGTACAAATGTATGCCCCCCACATTAAGCCTGTCGGAGGTAAGAGGCCAATTAATGGAGGATGCTGTTAAGTGATTTTAGAGGCATCGCTGGAGATTTAGGGGAAGGAAGAAAGATGGCCGCCCGCAAGGTGCTTTGATAGTCCCTGACAGCGCTGGTGCTTTATAGCTAGCAGCTGGTCCAGGTGTTAGCCCCTGTCTGCACACATACACACACACACACACATGCACGTACACACCGCCTGCCTCATTAAGGTCGGCCCTAACAGGAGGGCTCTTTGCGGTTTAGAACTGAGTCAGTGTGTATTTGCAGCCTGTGTGAACACACGTTAAAGTGCGAGCTGCTTGCCTGGAGGGGGAGGAAGAGAGGAAATGAAGGAGAGATTGGGTCGGTTGTCATGCTCAGGCATTCAAATTGCCATTTGTTGTGGCATATAAAATACCCCCAGAAACAACTGGCACGTTTATAGTTTTTCTTCCCAACGCAAGGCGGAGTTTTACAGTCCGATGTTTACAGTCATCACGACCACCAAATTTGTGTTGTTGTGTAAAAAGTGACCTTTTACAGCGCTGTCTTTTTTTCCCTTTCTTCCCAAACCCGGGTGTATTACATTAGCATGAGCATTGACCATGTTTTTACTATGCAGTGTTAAACGCACGCTGCGGTTCGAGGAAGTCCACACCCTGAAGTCTAATTAAAGTGGGAGGGGATTGTTGCTGTGTCATGCAAAAGAAAAAGGATTTATTCTTTTCCGTTTTTGTAATCTCTTAATTCTCTGAACAATGAAAAAAATCCCAGTGAGTCACTTTAATGAAACGCTGTTGAAGCAGTTCAATGAAAGACTGATTAGATTTGTATTAGCGCCACCACATCAGCAAACCCTTTCCCTATGATGGCAGGAAGTGTGTGTGTGCGTGCGTGTGTGTGCATGTGTGCGTGCGCCCGTGCGTGTGCACGCTGGGGGGAGACCTCCACATGCAATAATTGTAATTTGGCAATAAGTAGCTTAACCAACAAGTGGAAGGAAAGGGGGCGGGGTGCTGGGAATAAGGAGCACCATGGGGGAAGGAATACAAGAGATTATCAGTTTGGAGGGTGCTGCTGCTCCTCCTCTCCTCGCCCCCCGCCATGGCGCTCTCTTTCCCTCAGCGAGGCCAACATTCACTTCAGGTCAGCCATATCTAATGTTACTGGACCTCTCCTGGCACAGGGTTACAGAACAAAGGTGTACCCTCCCATTCATGTCCTCCACTCTCTCCCCAGGTCTGCTAATGAACATTACAGACCGGTTCACTGAGAAGCTAAAGATGCTCGCCGCTGGCATTCACTCCCTCCGCGTGGTTTCCCAGGAGGACGACCATCCTCAAAGAAAGTGTTTTCTTTTACAGGCCTTTCACTTTTTGGAGTGTCCATCCTCTTATCGCCCATGTAACAGGAAATGGGATGTCCCGCCTTAACTGTGTTACTCTCTCTGTGTGTGCGTGTGTGTGTGTGTGTGCGTGTGTGTGTGTGTGTGTGTGTGGGATCTGATGCTTTTTTCAGTGGCAGCAGAGAAAGCTTATAGCCAGACTAATTCGCAAATGCGTATTATCTGTACAGAACCGGAGCAAATGAAACATGAGCTCAGCAGATACATCTGGTTCCCAGGCTAGAGAAAGTTGAATGGAGAGGCATTTTCTTCCATCTTGATTACTAATATATGTTGCAAAATCCGATACTCGTAGCAACTTCATTCACTCACCTGAGACTAATGTTACAGCTTGGCTGCATATTTTCTGTCCTCAAGCCACATGTTCCTCTGTATGAAGGTGACAGTGGAGAGAAAGAAAGAGCAATGCTTTTAACCACAATATGCATGATCATTTTAGTATCTAAAAAGATAGAGCCCATATTGCATTCCAATAAAGATTCATGTACCATAGACCAGTGATACTCAACTGCCAGGTGGCCCGCTGACCATTTTCTAATTCACAATAAAAATAAATTGATTCACATTGGGATTTTTTTATGTACTTGGAATGTAAATAAGGTGCCAGAGTGCATAAAAACAGAGCTTATTTACAAGAAAAAACCTAACCAGAACAAAAATGCAGTTGCAGCTATTAAATGCAGTAAATATAGCCTATTTATCCATATAGGCTGAGTGTCAATCCTTGTGCCAAGTTAATTTAGTTAATAAGTTAATAAGTCAGTTAATTTGAAAATAAAGATGAGTTATGGGCCTTTTAGTGATTATTCATATTAGTGATGTTTGTTTATTAACTGGCCATTCAGTGCCAACCAATGTTGAGTGCCAATGCAGGAAGTAGCGTGCCCTTTATGTAGGAAAGTGAATAGTACACGAGACAATAGAATTGCATTTAATACCATCTTAAGTGTTTCTGACTGGACAGACACAAAGCAATGAATGATTGAAGCAATGAATGAAATTAAGACATTTAGAGATGTTGGATCTGTGCTCTCATACATTTTAAGCATCATATATTTGAACTGACATTTGCGAGGGTTGTGGAGGTTGTGACACAGATTAAATAGTAGAAATCGCTGAAGAGCTGAGCTCACAATGAGCAGAGGCCAGCTGAGCCCAGCTCTATTTTGAGTGGCATCACCTTGCAACAGATTCCTCTGTACAGCAGGATAATAACTGTCACCACTTTGATGCACCATTCTTAACTTACTGTCTGGTGTGAGGACAATAATGACTGAGACACAAACATCGGTCATATGTGTAAATCATTCAGGCTGCGTGCTGGCCTCTGACAGTACACATGCTGACTGTACCAAGCAAACATAAGCTCCCTCTGTCTGCTCAGACACCCACAGAACGTGTGCTTTGATCTCAGCATGAATGTGTCTATTTGTGTCACTTCTAAAACTTCTGACAGGAAGTCCAACCAGGGGTTATACATTTGTTGAGGCAGTGAGTTTTGAGGGATGTGGTTTTTCTGGAGCATTTAGATCTCAGATGATACAGCTAGCCACAGACTGTCTTTGTTTGTCATTAGCCCTTTTTCTTTGATGGTTTTCGAATGCGTTGTGTTTTCGCATTCAGATGTGAAACTGTATAGTTATCTGAGCCAAGTTGAAAGCAGTTAATGATATCACAATATTATGATAATCTGACCGAAAACACATGTCACGGAGAGACAGCAGAAGTACGAGACTGCAGCGACATTATAACTGTAATAGTCATGATATATTTCATTATATGCTACTGTACATTTTGGCAGGACAAAAGACATTCTGCAGAAGCCTCAACACAGACATGTCACCCTATATGTAACGGCATGTGTGGGCGTGTGTGTCTGGATGCAGTATATAGAAGGGGAAGCATGGTTTGGCGAAGCCCTCGCAGACATGCAGGAACATGACACAGTTCCTCCAGCGTATCCTCACAAACCACAATGAAGCAGCATTAATGATAAGCACCTGGATTCCCACAAGCTCCCAGTTAGGCCCAATTGGCGGTAACTGATAAATTGGAACGAGTGGGAGTTAGACTGTAGGGCCCAGTGAATGAACCCTTTTCACATCAGGATGCAAAAGAGAGACATGAAGAGATCCTTTATACTGGCAGTGTGTTCACATGAGAGGAGACCACACGCTTGAGAGAGAATGAGATAGAAAAAGAGAGAGAGGGGACAGTGTCTTTCCCAGACAGCCCATGAGAATCCAATACACTCCCACGCGTCTGGGCTTGTGTGTGGCCTACACGCCACATGTGTCCGTGTTCATCCCCTCCCTCATCGTAACATCCAACCCTTCGCTCTCTCAATCCGGGCCACACTCCCCGCCGACTTTGATGCATTTTTTAACTCGATGTTGTACGACAATAATCTTTTTCACCCCTCCAAAAGAGTGGGCCATGGGAAGAAAGGCCCTGCTCTCGAGGCTTTGCTTCATCTTTTGCCCCGGCTCTCCAGCGAGACAAAATCGCTCCGCCGGCACCACAGTGCGGTTCAACTGCAGCTGAAAGGAGACGGGGACCAAATCCCTCTCATGCACAACAAAACAACACTGTAGCCTTTTCAGTGTGACTGCCCACAAGGAAAAGGGCCCTTTTCTGTCCGCGGCGGACACAGTGTCTATCTATCTATCCGCTCCCCACAGATGTTGACACTGTTTGTTGCGGGTTAAGATGCCCTCTAAAGACCATTGTTCCCCTTGTATCTTCTCTGTTATTGAGTTTTTCCTCTCTTTCTGGGCGAGGGCCGGAGGTAGAGAGGGGAGAAAGCGGTGAAAGACCTCCGGATGGCAGTCAGCGCTCCGGGGGGCCTTTCTGCCCAGAGAGACCCCGGCAATGGGCTTCATTGTGGGTAGCAGCAGGCAGCCACCGAGGGCTGTATGCTGGAAGTATTGTGTTCCCGGATAGACCCGAGTCCCTCTCCAGAGCAGGGTCAAAGGTTAGCCCCCCTGTGGGCTGCTCCATACCTGCCCTGCCCTGTCTCCCCCTCCGCTCTCACAGGCCCACGGAGACACAGATACATACAATGGAAACCAGTCAACACACTACTAAGGAGACTCTTAAGATTGAGAGGTAGCAGAGCGGAGAGACTAATTCAGTGCATTCTCCACTTTTCGATGAATAGCTAATTCGATTAATGGGCCCCCATGAGAGGGAATAACGAGCGAGGCAGGTCAGAGGCTCCTCTCTGCAGTTTACAAGGCCACGTCTCAGCACTTCAGCAGGATCAAAATCTTATCGCAGACTCAAAACAAAAACCTCTTGATGACATTTCAGCTATCAGCGTTGTTGATGCGGGTGTGAGTCACAAGGTGGTGTGTGCGTGTGCATGCGTGTGCGTGTGCATGTGCGTGTACGTGCGTGTGTGCAGGTGACTATGTGGCTGTGCATGTGTGCATATGTAAGTTAGTGCGCTTTTAGAGACAAAGGGATGGTGAAAGAGCCAATGTCAAACATTTGGATGTATGCTGTGCCAGATCCTGTGCCTGTCGCCTTATCTTGACACCCCTGTGCATCCTGGGAATGCTCGCTCTCATGCCTCCATGCACCGTCAGCACTTCAAACACAAACATACAGCTTTGCTTATTGGACAGCCCGGCGTACAACTATGGAGTATGAAATTGAGGTGCTGAAGATGCAATCTTCATCTTGTTTGTGACGTTCATATGTAACTCTATTTTAATGTAAGTCATGCCTT
>JAOVVB010130026.1:0-12300 GCA_028570985.1 Heterobranchus longifilis | reverse complement strand
CACACAGTATTTTGTATATACTGGTTTAGTAAAACACAGTGGTGGAATGTAGCTAAATTTTTATACAGAAGCATATGACCTTATAACATATAATGCATTTTTTTCAGTTAAAGTACCCCAACAGTCTATAATGCATCAATAATCTAATTATATATATATATATATAAATAAATTATTAATTATTATTATTAATTATTATTATTATTTATTTATTTAACATACACACACTCACGTGGGGAAATTTTCTGCATGTAGTACTTTTACTTTACTTTTACATACTTTCACTATGTAACAAGTTAAATGTGGGACATTTACTTGTAACAGAGTATTTTCACAGTATGATATTGGTACTTTTACTTAAGTAAATAATTGGCATGCTTCATGGTCAAACTTTTTGTATGAATATCACTAAACAGATAATATACAAAAAATATATATTGTGAGTGTAATTGTGTATGAAACCTGACTGAAAGTATCCATAATTATGTGAGGCAAAAACACTATGGGGTATGATAATATATGTCATATTCATTTTTACAATACGACTCCAGAAAACAGAGCTAGAGTAGCTTTAAGAAAGAAAGACTCTCTGTGGGGCCACAGTGAGAGACAGAAAAAGTAATAAAGAGAATTATTACGTGGAGGAAACGGAGATACTGAAAGACTAAATGCTTAAGCTGTGAGAGGGAGACAGACTAGTTATCTGCAGAGAGGGGTGGATAGCTTTGAATGTCGGTGCTATATATCACCTCTTGGCCCTGCACTTCACCGCAGACCTCTGCTAATGTATTCTGGGGAGGAATTTTCCATGACCACAGCCATCTTTTCCTCTTATTCATCGTTTAGCTTTTTCAACCTCCCACATACAGACATCATATTAGAATAAACCCTTGGCTGTTTTCTGATTAATCATTACTTTATTTATTTTACCAGATGACATCATGACTAAATAAACGTTTGAGTATTTTTGCACCATTTACAGGGCATTTAAAGATTTTTATTTCTTGATTTTATTTTCAAATGTGTCATGCTTTCCACTGTATCACATTTCCAACGTTCAACAGCTTCTCCTGCAGAGTGAGTTTTGGTCAAATGTCCCTGTTAACACTTTTAAACAGCTTAATCCACCACTTCTTTAAACCATCTTTTCCCTCTTACTATTCTCTTGTATTTCCATCTCCAAGCTTTCCCCTCTACCTTTACCTTATTTGTTTCCTGGCTGCTGCTGCATATACTCGACCCGTCAGATTCTGTTATACTTTACTTCCAATTATGGTAATCTGCAAAGGTTTAATAGCATTATAATGGTTTTTGCACTCGCCTGTGGAGCCAACAGCTGAATGCTTAAAATAAATATCTGCAGAGGTCTCCTAGGTTCATAGTTTGTCTGGTTCTCGTTATGGTTCTCTACTGCAAACTATCAAAACATGAACGCAATTAAATTAGTCCGACCAATCACGTTTGAGCTGGCTCCGTGTGGAGAGCAAAAGCAAATCTCAGAATCCATCGGCTATGGCTATGTTCTGACGACGATTTAGCTTTTTATTAGCTTTTTGTTATTATTTATCTGCATTCATTTGCAGATGTTTTATAAGGACGTTGTCTCTCAACTCAAATTGCTAATTGGACTGCAATCTCGGAAGCCATCGCTTATTCGTCTGCTGATAATTTAGCCTCTGGGGGCAACAGCCAATATTTCGGGCTTTCCGGTGTAGCTAACGGATATCCAGGTCAAGACTTCTTCTTTTGTGCCCGATAATGGAGTTGGAGTTGAGAGACCACGTCTCTACAAACAGATAGATACATAAGAATGCAGATAAATAACAACAAAAAGCTAATAAAAAGCAGGGTTGGAAATTGGCACCAGCCACCAGCCAAATGCTGGTAAAATATGTAAGTGGCTGCTAGATTTGCTTCACTTGCCAGCCAAAAACACCCAATGGTAATCTGTTGAGTGGCTGGTAGAGTTTGGAATCCACCAGCCACAGTGGCAGGTGGACAAAAATGTTAATTTCCAACCCTGATAAAAAGCTAAATTGTGGTCAGACGATAGCCGATGGGTTCCAAGATTGTGCTATGGCCAATGCATTCTGCCCCTTTTACTCTCCACATGGACTGTTTACCTGCATACAAACAAAGCACGCTCAAACATGATTGGTCGATGGAAGAAATGGAAACCAGAACGCTTCCGAAGAGGATATCAGTTAGCTACACTGGAAAGCACGAAATATTGGCCGTCGTCCCCCAGAGGCTAAATCGTCGTCAGATAAGCCAATGGGTTCCGAGATTGTAAACTTTGTGATTTCATCCACATCTCTTTTTTATTTCTCCACAGGCTCACTTGCGCTCGGTGGACGTGAAGATCTTGCAGCAGCTGCTGGCGGTCCATGAAGGCATCGAGGCGGTGAAATGGCTGCTGGAGGAGCGCAGCACGCTGACGAGCCGCTGCAGCAGCCTCACCAGCAGCCAGTACAGCCTGGGCGAGGGCCCCGACACCTCCTGGAGAGGCTCCTGGAGCAGCCTGCAGGACCCCAACGACAAGCTGGACAACATCTCCATCGGCAGCTACCTGGACACCCTGGCGGACGACATGGACGAGTACTGCCCCTCCAGCTCGGAGTCGGTCATCTGCTCCACCACGCCGCTGGTCTCAGAGGCTACCGCTGGGAGCCGGACAGTGGGAGGCCCCGGGGCCACCGTCACAGCAGCTGGGATAGGGGTGAGGTCTGGTACTGGGGCTGGGAGTGGGAGTGGGGTTCGGGCTGGGCCAAATGAAAATGGAACTGGTGTTGGAAATGGGACGGAGGTGAAAGGTGGATCAGCGGTTACCAGTGCTGTCACTGGGACTGGGAAACCAGCTGTTCCTGTCAGCTGTCCCCAATCCAAGTCTGAAGGTCCCAAACAAGATGCTGCGGTCTGGACGAAGGCTTCAGAGACGGGTAAAGGAAGCCCTGTTTCTAAGGACAACACCCAGACACAAGCCATCAAGACTAACGGCGTCCTGGAGAAACCAGTCACACAAACAGGCAGCCCGACGCGCCTCAACCTCAACGAGAAACTGGGAACTGGCCAGAGCCCCAAACTCAAACCTTACAAAAATGGAAAGATCGACCTGGATACCTGCAAAATGAACGGCAAAATGCATCTGGAGTACGACGCGCACTGGCGGTGGGTGCAGTCGCAAGAAGATGTGACGTTTTTGTAAGAAGAAGGATAATAACAGAGGGGACTAAAGCCACTATTGAACACTCTGTAACATCAAAGACCACTGAAGATAGAAGAAGAAGAAGAAGAAGAAGAAGAAGAAGAGTGAACTGCTGTTGTGAAATGCACATAGTGAGGCTTTCCTTGTTGGAAGACACTGGGTTTGAAAGGAAAAAAAACTTTTTTTGTCCTGTTGTTCCCTCCTGTGACTGCACTAACTTTCTATAACACATTGATGTCAGTTTTAAGGTGGATGCACATTTCAGGATTTTGACCATATTTAGCCAAACTGGGCTGCCTCACACAAACGTAGGTAAATCAATTTTAAAATCCTGTCTCATAGTTTTTCTCAGGGTCTTTCTTTCTATTCCCTGATTTCTTTTCTTATCTTTTCTTTTCTAAAGCACAGTGAGACGATGTGCCGGAGGGCTGAAACATGATTTCAGATTGCTTGACATAGTACATGAACCAATGTAAATTGGAAGTTTTGAATTATAATTTGACTTTGTCATCCAGAAAAATAATACCCACAATTTCTCTTCTTACCCTTGATCTATAATTAAAACCCGGGGCCACAACCAAGATTTCTGACTCCCTTAAAGAATATCGCTCCGGGATCTCCTTAATTACTTCATACGTCCCGTGGCAGCCTGGTCTCATGAAATGCTGTAGGAATAACACGCCAATTTAGTCATTTCGCTTGTTAACACGATGCATTTTTTGCTTTTCATGTGTCATTTTATGCCATTTATTTCTTTCCTAAACTTAACCACCTAGGGTGTTTTTCGAAATCACAAACTAATATACTATTCTAAATATGATGTAAAATTGAGTATGTAGTACGTTCACACTGAATAGTATGTGGATGTTGTGTATGCGAGAAATGCCCGGATGTATACTACATTCGGAGGAATTTCTGAGTATGGGACAGGATATGCATATACTCAACTGCATTGCGTCTCTTCAGACAGATACATGGAGGTTTTGAGTCAGGTTAAATGGCGTTAATATGTCACTTTATTAAGTTTTAATATTTCTTCAGGCGAGAAAGTAACCCTTTAGATTCCCAATATGTGGTCAGTTTATTCAAATAACGCCTGTTTGGACATTTTCTGTGACATCTTTGGAGCTGTGAGAGGCTGCTGTGCATGCGTGCATGCGTGCGAGACCGGTGACAGGCTGAGAGCCGCTGGCTGTGACGGGCCATCAGTCATGTGATACAGTCAAGCAGCGCATACAACAGTATAAACGCTCTGTTGGAATATCATACTTAATCGTTCATTTATTAGGCAGTATGTTAGTATGTGATTTCGAATAAGAAGGAGTAAGAACTGGAACTGGTTTTACAAATATAAAAAGTCCATAGTGAAGCGTCATAGCTTGGCACCTAAAAGTGACGTCAAGGGCTCCTGAGGCGTCCGTATGTGACGAGTTGGGAATGAGAACATGGAGCAAAATGACACGCGAAAATCTTAAAATGTGTTACATGGCATGCAAAACACGGGAAAAGTGGCGTGATATGTATACTCTTTCCTGAGATCACGTTGCCTGTGGTGGACCTTTAACTCCACCACTAACAGCACTGATGGAGACGATTGCATTAAAGTTAGTAGAAGACCAAAGTTTCCCCTATCTACCCGTCATGTTTGCATCAGAAATTAAATTAATTACATAAAACCTTTGTCTTAGACAATATAACTGAACACTTGATGGTTATAGACAGTATACCTTGATAAAGTATTAACAAAACATAAATATTAAACACCTTTTGATAAAATCTGTGAGCGTGTTTTTCCCCAAACTCGTAGCTGCGTAAACAAAAAGTAGAAGATATTAAAATAGAAGACAGAGCACTGAGGTTAGTAAAAGTTTCCCTCATTGAGAAATAACAATATACCTGTTTGTGTCTTTGTGGAGCTAAATACCTTCAGTGCTTAACCAACCATCTGCAATATTGTATATTCACTGAATCGCAATACAGCTACTCTGTGCATCAGGTACTATAGTGGTGACTGTAGGCAAATACTGAATATGGCTGAATATTTGTTCTTTTATCCGTTATGGTAACCTGTGTACATTTTTATAAGCAGATGTTGTGCCTGATTGGTGTAAACCTTAAATACATATGCCTGTACTTTCCCTCCTGAGATGACTGCACTGCTGTTATGATAATCTGAGGGTTTTTTTTTTACTCATTTTATTTTTTAATCATGGTTCCCACGGGTCCTTGAAATTCTTGAAAGTTTGTGAATTTGAGGGGGGGGAAAGTCAAGGCCTTGAAAGTTTTTGAAAATTGACATAAATAGACATGGCTCATTGAAAGTGCTTAAATTTATATATTTTGTGCAAGAAAATATTTTTTTCACTTAATGTTAGTAAATAGGCTATGTTCTGCTGTGTGCACGTGTGTCTCACGCAGTTGCGTCATTAGGCGTTTTCGGACCGGAGGAACTTTTTCATAGTTCTAAGAACTGCCCTCTTTTCTTGTGTCCCCTCCACAAGAACTAGGAACGATCGTAGTTCTTATGTCGTGTACACACCGGGTGCAAATAAATTAATTTGTGCAAATTAATTACATATAAAGTCAATTTAGACGCGAGTTGCAGCACCGAAAACCATTATTTTTGTGTAAACAACAGACAACACAAAACTCAAACAACAGCTCTAAACGAGAAAAAAATTGAAGAAAACACAGACAAATAGACCAACAGTGAAGTCCAGGCTTTACTGAGCATTTCTACGCCATTTTGTGTCGTCAAAGCAAAAAGCCGACCTGCTTAACGTTCCGGTGTGGTGCGAATGCAAACAGAAAAAAAGCCCTTGAAGGCATGTAGTTCTCGGTGGAGCTCCCCAGAGGGCAGTTCCTCTCAGCGAGTCCCTAGAACTTTTTGGTCCGAAAACGCCTATTGTTTCACCCGCCAGCCTGCGAGTTCGTCTTATAAAAATTCTCAGTGTTGTAACAATAATTAACCTTGACCCGTGTCTCAAACTATGACGTGTTGAGTCCTTGAATTTGAGGGAATCTTGCCTAGAAAGTTCTTGAAAAGTCCTTGAATTTGATGTTTAAGAAAGTGTGGGAACCCTGTTTATTATTTTGCTTGCGTGTACAAATGGCTAGACCAACAGTCTGTGTGCGCTCACCATGCGAGTGTTGACTGGTAAATGTGTAATGTTGGCTGGGTGGATATTGCATGCCATGCGCCGAGAGCTTTATTGGTTAAATCGACCTAAAAGACCTAAAACAATCAGAGAAGAAAAGCAATATTTCTTGAAGCCTTTAGCGGCTTACATAAGCAGCCTCTTCTCAGCACATCTAATATTATTGTCTGTTCTTCAGGAGTTTCCAAGACTACTGACAGGGAGAGAGTGTTTATGTGTGTGTGCATGCATGCGTGTGTGTGTAAGAGACAGATGCTGACTGCCTGTCTGAGCACAGCTGGTGTGTCAGGTTCGGATAAGAATAGACGAGTCCCAAAGGTTTTCAGCTCATTCATCACAGCGTTGCATCTCCGACCAGTCTGCAGTTAATGCTGCAGCGGCAGAGCGACACATTTGATAAACGGAGGGGAATGTATTACATAATCGGTACATAACTTTTTATGTTACAGTATACCTTGTAATAAAAAAAGCTCCTCGTAAAAAGGTTTGGCTTACCCTCTCTCCTACTATATGACCTCCTGAAAAAGCTGACGCTTCATTTAAGTAAATGTGTGGTATCATTGTGCACAGCTGTATCCCTCTCAAATGATTGCACGCTTTAAAATCTAAAATGTTACACTTGAGCTCTGTCCTTTTAGTGCTGGGAATTGTTTAAAGGTCCTATATTATGCTCATGTTCAGGCTTATACTTTATTTTGGGTTTCTATTAGAACATGTTTACATACTTTAATGTTCAAAAACATATTATTTTTCTCATTCTGTCTGAATATTCCTGTTTTCACCCTCTGTCTGAAACGCTCCGTTTTAGCGTTTTAGTCTCTTTAAGCCCCCCTCCTGAAAAAAAAAAAGCCCAGTCTGCTCTGATTGGTCAATGTTTCCCGGTCTTCTGCATCTGTGCTCTCGGCGTCGCTGCACCGTCACTGCAGAAAGACTGTAACAGCACTGTCGTGTGGAACTACTGTACTAGTACTACAAGGAAAGGTTTAAGATCAGACAGTTATTTCATTTCAACACAACACTGTTTGGCTGCGTAGCTCACATGCTTGTTTGCATTTTCAAAAAATATGTTTCACTTTTAACATTAGGAGAAAAAAATCTATGAGGACTAATCGATGTGTTTGGCAAACGTAATGCTATCAGGTCACGTTGAATGGAGTGTAAACTTTCCCAAACCCAGTAAAGAGCAGGACAGAGCTGCGGACGTTAGCCTAAACTCTGATAGCATTTAGGACGGGCTGCCACACAGAGGACGTGTTTTTAACAAGTCCTCCAAACCATACGACCATATGCGTTTTTCGCCCTCATACCTAAACGATACGTTCGCAGTTTTAATTTATTGTTAAAATGGACGTTGTGGTGGCAGGTTTAGGTTTAGGTTTAGGCAACAAAACACCTTGGCAGGGTTATAAATAACGTTGCATGACACGCCACAGCCCATGACGCAGACGTCACATATTTCCGTTTGTTACGGTCACTTAAAAAAAAAGAAACATGAACCCCGGTCTTGTTTGGCCCACCCCCACCAGCACCTCCTGCCTGACCTTAGCGTGTTTCTTGCTCTAAATTCCCACATTACTTCTGGCTTTTTGGCAACATAACATCAATGACCACTAGAGGGCGCTTAACTTTAAAACATAACTACAGGTCATAATAAGCTCTATGGGGGTGTTTTTTGGAGGACAGGCTGGTTTTTAACACAACCTGTAACTCTGCAACATCGAGCCTAATGATATGCAAACTCTCTGTGTTGGAAGTAACTGCTGTTTATAGGTTGTCTGAGTTTACATTAAAGTAGGAAAGGTGTTAGTTCCCCAAGAGAGCTCAGGGGATTAAACACACTCTTTAATCCAGCCCTTACACTTTTATGTCGTGTACACACCGGACGCAAATAAATTAATTTGCACGAATGAATTACATATAAAGTCAATGTAAAGACGCGAGCTCCGGTCGGGCGAAGCGAATGGCGTGAATTGGGCGGCGCGATGAAGCAAATGACGCAAATTCGCGTGAGTTGAAAAATCTGAATTTCTGCGGCGAGTAATCGCACGAATGAAGCGAATCAAAACAGAAGATTCCAGCGTCCAAACTCTCGCGAATTAAGCGAGTAGCTTATTTTATCCGCGTCTGATCTGAACACCCCATTACACTTCAACATGTGGAGAAATCCGAAGCTATAGATGAGCCTGTGGTGCCTAATTCAGAGAGGCGTTTAGCAAACTAGTGGCTCTTCCACTCCATGTGAAGAGTTAACTTCTTGTTAACTGCGACTCCTTGCATTAATATACAACGCAACTAGTTGTTACACCATGTCGACTTGGAGTCAACTGAAGCCGGTCCACTTTCTGCCTGGTCTCACTGTAAATAATTATTTAAAAAGGCAGCTACACTAAGATGTTAAACTCAGCATCTCCATTTGTTTGAGCCACTGAAGTGTTTCCTCTCTCCTCCTCCTTCCTTTCTTTTCTTCCTACTTTCCGCCACCACGCTGGTTCGATGGAAACGCTCAGTCGGTGCCAACACACACACACCATGCACACACACAATGCCCCCTCTCGCACCATAAAGCCGGCACCACAGAAACAGCGGCTGCAGGCCGGTCCTGGAGACAGGAAAGGAAAACTGTGCTCAAAGTGGACCTTGAACTCTTGGACGACATGGAACATTTACAATCTTTCCCTGTAAATCTCTTTGAATTACAAAAAGAAGAAGAGCATGTATCCATCACTGGATAAGTATTTCAACCATGGTATATCATCCAAACACAGACATGAAGTCATTTGAAACCTCCTTCCCTGTTTTAACATATGTGTTGGCTGTAAAGCAACACCGCATGCCAAACAGACTGTCTGCTCTGCTAGTTTGTGGTTTTCTTTCCAAATTTGCCGAGCCATATGGAAAAAAGAAAAATTACCCTTTATTGCCGGGAACAAACCTGTAAAACACATTACAATGAGCTACAGTGTGTCTCTCTGAAGGTAGCACAACATGTCGTGTTTTCAGCGGGCCAATGTGATCTCATGGGGAAGGATAACAATAGCACGCCACTTCTCGCCCTGTTTCACGTATCATGTAACGCATTTCAAGCTTTTCACGCGTCATTTTACGCCCCGTTCTCATTCACAACGTGTCACATACGGACGCTTTCAGGACCCCTTGACGTCACTTTTACGCGTCAAACTACGACGCTTCACTATGGTCGCAGTTTTGTCACAACACTGAAGTTTAGGCAACAAAACTAGCTGGTAAGTTTAGGAAAAACATCGAGGTTTGAGTTAAAATAAGAACATTTCTTACTAAAGGCCACTGCACACCGAAATTGTCACACGTATAAAAATAAATACAGCAGTCGCATTTACACACTGACTCCGAAACGTTCGCCCGTCATTGAAGTTTTCAGAACAGGTTGGACTTTCTGTCAAAAGGAAAAGCGAGGTGTTTGACCACTCAGAGCCACCGTACATGCACACATCATCATCCAAAATGTAAATACAGGACAGGGAAAACACATTTAAAAGTGAATTTCACACTTCAGAGACTCGAGCTTCTCCGGTGAAAATCGCAGGGAGTTCTGTGTGAGTTTCTGCAAACACCGACACGGTGGACACGCAGGCCGGTCGGCACAACACCGGCTACACAACACCGGATCAGTTCAATGGTTTTATCACTTTTCTTACATTTTCATAAACACATATCTGTTTTGTAGCTGCTGCTGACAGATAAAACAGTGATGACTCAGCACTTAAACGGTTTGTGAAGAATCCTCTGGTGTGTTTTTTTAAATAAACAGATGCATGGGTAATAACAACAATGATAGCTAGTTTGAATAAATAAAACAACAACATAACTTATTACATTAACCATTCAATGTTTATTCTAGTCAGTGGCAAAACTTTAGTTTGAGAAGTGGGGGGGACACAAACCAAATTTCATTTATTGAAATGTTTTTTTTTTGTTTGTGGTTCTTGTCAAATAACTTAAAAATAAACATACATTTAAATAAAAGATAACCTTCATACATAATTAATCCTTTATATTATTTATGTATTTATTTTAAACCTCAGGCTAGCATGCAGGTTTTGTTTCAACTTTGGGGGAGACACACTTATGAATTCTGTATTCTGGTGAATTTTTATGCAGCAATTTCTGCCTTTTCTGCATCAACTTATGGTGGAAATGTCTTTAATTTCATCAAAAATAAAAGGCCTCTGCTAACATTCATGTTTTCTTTATTGGGGAGGGACAAATGCACATGTTCTAAATATTGAAATCTACGCCTCTGACCACGGGGACTTTTATTGTGAAGAATATTTAGGAAATGAAATGTGTTTATCACCGAATTACGGATATTTGTCAGCGGCTGGAGCACAGCTGTGACCGGCCGGTGATCAATAAAGTGTCTCTCATTACAAAATAAACAAAATATAAAGAAAAGAAGAAGCTCTCTTGTGCACCAAGTGTCATTTTGGATCCACCGATCGCAGCGAATATTTGCAAGGAAATATATCCGATCACTATCCGACCAGACAGGTCGCATTAAAGCGTCAAATGTGGACACACACTTGCAGAATCCCCTTCAAAATCCCAAAAATTAATAGCATGTATATGAAAATGTAAATTAAAATAAACATAATTAGAAATTAAGAATTAAGAATGCATTTAGAAATACAACTGCAGGAATCAAATGATAAGGAAAATGTTAATAAATGCTCACTGGCATGCCTGTTTAACCAGGTGTTTGTTATTTTCACATCTCTGCAAAAACACTGTGTGGCTCCATTCGTATTTTTCAAGGTGCAACAATCACTTAATTCAAGAACTCGCAGTGAAGAAAGACCTCAGCGGTCGGCTGGTAAAATCAAGGTCATATTGTTATTCAGTCTGGGGCCAGCAGAAGATAACATGTGGCTACTATAGCTTTTGTATTACACTCTTTTTTTATCATGCAATTTACTATGTGTGGCGTGGGAGCGGTATACAGCGCCTCGGGGAACGGACTCCTACAGCGGCAGAAAGGTCACGAACAATGCCCACGTCCTTGTTACAAACACCATTACTGTAAATGGAAAACCAGTTCCCTATAGGAAGAAAAAAAAGACGTAAGCCAATGAAACGGGCAAATTAAAAACTCCTCTGGATCAGCCTGCCAATGGGGATGTCTTTGTTTTTCCACCTCATGTTCATCACCAGGTGTAATTAAATTGGCAGCCCTAAAAAAAACAAAAGAAAACCAGAGACTGGCTCGGTGAGTGGACGTGAAAGATGAGAATTGGAGGATAAAGCATCACGTCTCAGAGTGGGAGAGGCTCTCTGACATTTAGCTGTTTCGCCATTTGTTATAGTTCTGCACAAACTTTGATGAGTCAGACGTGAATGATGAGGTGTGGGCGAACGCCGAGCCAAAACAAAAAGAGGCTCTTCTTAATGAGATCTCTGCTCTCTCTCCCCGTTAGCTCTCTGATGGACCTCGAGGCCTCTGCAATCCATCGGATGTTTCTTTGTCTTTCTTTTTTTAAATTTTTTTTTTTTACACAAACAGGGATGTTAAAGTCGAGCTCAAATGAAAGATGCATTTAAACTCTTTTAGATCACACTAGTCATGTTGTGCACCTATTTAACAATATGCCAAAAAACAAATAGCATTTCTTTGTATTTTTATACAAAAAAATATTTCTTTCTTCCTGTAGAACAAAACATGATGCGAGTACTGACTGAATATTATCACGACATCACCTGTCAGTTTTTTTTGTCCTTTATTTCTTATGAAGACAATTTACATTTACAAGAACACAACTACAGCTACATTTTAATATGTACACTTTGATGAGGTCATATAGATCATCTACAATATGTGCCACTTTTGTTTGTTTTGGTTGTGATTTCTCTTTTTATTTGTTGTTGTGGTTTGTCTTTAACATTTTTTGCACTTTACCACTCCAT
>JAOVVB010130016.1:0-12300 GCA_028570985.1 Heterobranchus longifilis | reverse complement strand
TCCTACTTCCGGTTTAAATACATGTGACGTTCGCATGATACACACAGACTTGAACTCCGGTCTCCTGGGTGAAAGTCTCACGTGTGTTCGAGCCACTTTTAAACCTCGGCCGCACGTCTCACAATTACGTGTAATAATATTACGAACAGGGAATGAGACCAGCCTGTTTTGTGTCAGGCATCTTTAGCTTTAAATATCTGCCCCCTGGCTTCCTCCCTCCACACCTATATCTTTCCCTTTCCCTCGACTTCTCACTCCTTTCCCTGCAGGGAGGCGTTGTCAAGTGGAGTCAATTAAAACTGTACGTCTAAGTGAGAAATGTCTGTTTGGGTGTGCGTGTTGGTGCGCATGGTTTCATAACTGCGCTGTGTGCTTCTTTGTGTAAATGTGCGAATTTGTGGTATTTTCAAATGTATATGTGTGAATGTTTGTCGTGTGTCTGTGTGTCTGTGTGTGCGCAAAATGTCTAAGTGAGGGTAGAGGCAGGGGCTCCCCTGGGGCCTGGCAGTATGGCGCCGTAGAGCTGCACACTCCTGTGAAAACGCCTCCAATGGGACCGGGACAGCTGTGGCCAACCTATACCGCTTCATGGGCCATAACAAGCCTTATGACACACACACACACGCACATACACACACACACACACACACACACCTATTACTCCAATCCTTGCCAACTCTGTCTGGCTGTCTGTCCTTGTTTTGTCTGTCTGTCAGGAGCCCTCTCTCTCTCTCTCTCTCTCTCTCTCGCTCTCACTCACACACAAACAGAAAAAAATCACCCTATTTCTCTCTTTCTTTCTCATGCAGTCTCTAGCACAAGTGATGCTTCTCGACATATGTGAAGGTACATTTTTTTTTCTCCCATTTTTCATTCATACGGCCCACTCTTTCTGCCTCCCACTCAGCGACTTGGTGTCCTGGTCAAACACGACTGTCTGCATGTGCGAAAGTGCAGTCATCACGTATTAAAAACGAAACACAATGAAGGAATAAATGAACAAGCAGCACACATTCATTCATCTTGTCAGCTACTGTATACGAGCACATGAGAGAAATAGCACCTGACAAGCACAATTCAGCTCAGGAGAATCCACTGTGAATTGTAAAGAAAAGGTCAATTTGTTGTGTTTTCACGAAACAAAAACAAATCTATCTTCATGGTCAGATTCACAAAAATGCAAAGAGAGAGAGAGGCTTTCTTTTAATTTCATTTATTTAACAGTCACCAGATGATGAGATACATTCTCTTAAAAAAGAAATAGACAACAAAACTGATATTATTTTGAGATTTTAAAAACTATTATACAATATTCTTAATATATAGATTTTGTACAAAATAAAAGTCAGTAAAAGGGGCAAAGGGAGAGTGACATCTTAAAAAACAGAAAAAAAAAGAGGAAGGGGATAGGAGTTGACTGAAACAACTACCACACTGAGGAGTGACAAAGACCAATCTCTTTCATAAATAAATATAGGAAAATTAGACATCATATAGCTCTCTTTCCAATAGCAGGGCATTGCTAAATGTCTGTAGCATAGGTTATAACATAACTGCTTTGTGAGACCCATTTGCTTAGAAAATTCCACGCATTTTCCACACGGAGATTAGCTGGAACCAGCGCGACTAAAAGCCCTGAAATAAAGGTATTTACCTCAATAATGGGTCTGATAGTCTGTGTCGGGCTTGACCTTTGGCTGTAACAATAACCCTCACCTCTCCCTTACCCCCCATCTTTTCTTTTGTGTGCTGTACTTGGAACTAGAGAATAGGGGTCTTTTTTTTTTCTCTCTCAAGGCCAGTGAGAAACAAGCTTCAGACTCCCCCCTCTCACAAACAGAGACAATTGAGCAGAGCACGTGTGGGAGGGGTGCACGGTATTGGAGCATAGGAAGGTCATACTGCACTACCAACATCATTTCACCATTAAATTTCCGTCCTTACACTATGGATATTTCAGCGCTGTCCTCGTTGGTCCTAGAATTTCAACAATACAACAACAACTACAAGACAACAGAATAAACACACAAAAAGTGGATGTGGATGGCTGTGGGGCTACAACCCTGTTTGACATAGACTCATGCCACTGATTGTTTTCTCCTTAAGTCCCTCTCTTTGCACCTATTTGAGTTTTTGAAGCTCACGGGAAGAGGGGAATAGAAAATACAGAGATTGGAGATGATTTACAATACGAATACACTACCTGTTTTCAGACACACACACGCCCAAAGAGTATGGAAACTGAGGCTGATGATTGATCCCACTGCAACAACAGACTTTTGTTCTATCCGTGTCTCCATCTTTTCCTTTTTGTACCCTCTGTGAGCAGGCAAGCGGGCAGTGACATTGGCCCTTCCCAGAGCAGGACAGCAGGCAGAGTGACTTGGCGTTAATCACAGTTTTGTCTCGCTTTCTTGGCACATTAAGACGGAGAGGCGAGCGGCTGCCCGGACGGCCGGGGTGAGAGATGGGAGGACAACGCGTTAGATTCTCAATAATGACGCATCGCTGCCGCATCACTTTGGAGATTAAAAGCAAGATGCTGAATTTCAATCAAGCCACATTAATGGCTCGGTGTGAGGAATGGTCACTTTGTCTCCACTGGCAGGCAGAGAGAGAGAGAGCGAGAGAGAGCGAGAGAGAGAGAGAGAGAGAGAGAGAAAGAGAGAGAGAGAGAGAGAGAGAGAGGGAGAGAGAGCACGAGAAGCCCAGGTGAGACAAGGTGATACAACATTTTAATTCACCAAATTGCATGCTGGCCAGTAATGATAGAATCCATTTAACGATGTAGTGACAATATTCTTTAACCGAAGGCAAAAGGGCACTGACAAAATGTTACATCCGAGAGAAGTCAAAGCACCAAGGACTAAACGCATGACTACTGGTGTAAGATAATTAATTCAGATTTGATGAACATGCGAATGTCATTATCGTTAAAATGGTTTCAGATCTCTATTTAAAAATACTCTATAAAGGCATTCCAACCAGTGTCAAATCAGGGTTAAATTTAAGAATATTTTATTTATTCATATTTTAAATTTGGTACAGTGAGTGATGAGGAATAGGCAGTGTCTAAAGCATTGAGCTAAAAGCTTGGAAAACCACATATCTAATCACAAAGCGACTAAGGACTTTTTGCAAAAAAAAAAAAAAAAACCCACCACTGACAATGACAGCATATGAGAAAAGGAGTCCAATTTTAATTCAATGCCGAGACGTGACACTTTATCAACGGAGCTTGTGATTTCCTCATTTGTTGCCGTCAAATGCCGCAGCCACCTTACAAAACATGCCAAGCTCTGCCTGAGCTGCTCTGTGAGTGCGTTGCACTGCGAGATGTGACCCACTTGCAATAAAGTGCATTGAGAGTTCAGTTCTCATGGTAGATGAGAAGCGATGTTGGGCAAGCACAGCTGAGAGATTGTCATCACAGTATAGCTGATATGAAGAAAAACCTAATGCGACATGAACTAGATCTCTCGGGGGGGAAGGGAGGGAAATCAAAAGAGGATAGGGTGACAGAAGAATTGTCAAGACAACAAAGTGGGACGGGAGTGTTGGTCCTATAGTCTCTGTGTCAAGTCAGGAATGTCACAGTTGAGCACAGTGCTTCATGGGTAGGGTAGTTCTTTTAGTCCAGAGGGTAGGATGTGTTGTCCGAGACTTCAGCCAGGCACCCAGCTCTGGTTGCTATGGGCTTGCTGTGGACCAGTCAGACCACTCATTCCCATCCCCATGCCCATGGTCACACCCATGCCCATACCCATGCCGATGCCCACCCCCTGAGCAAGGGAGCAGTCAAAGTTAAAGTCCATCTCCTCCCCAGAGTCCATAATGTCATGGAGGAGGATGGACTCCACATCGCAGTCCAAGCTGCCGTGGAACATGTCAATGTCCAGGTCAGCTGGCAGTCTCTCATGGGGGTGAGGTTGGTGATAGCCATGGTAGTTGCTACCGACACCATTCCCCATCCCCTGACCATGGTGGTAGGGTCCGTTAGTCATGCCTTGGTGTTGTGGTTCGGGGTAATGGTTGTGACGGGGGTGTGGGGCGGCGGCCACATGGCAGGAGTCCTGCGGCATGCCGAGCATACCTGCTGGGTTTGGGGGGAGGGTGGTGGAGGCAGGGAGGTGGGCGTGTGACGGGGGGCTGTACAAGAAGGGAGCTTTGTGGTTGTAGGTCTGCAGCTGATTGCTGTTGCCGCGCGGGATGAGGGCCACAGCCCGGGGCGGTGTGTGGTTATGGCTCTGGCTGAGGTTGTGACCGTTGTGAGCGAGGCTGTGAGGTGAGTTGTGGTTGTTGACGTTGTTGTGATTGTGACTATTAGTATGGCTGTGAGTTCTGTTATGGCTATGAGCTGAGCTGTGACTATGAGGTCCGTTGTGGCTGTGGCCATTGTGGTGGCCAGGGTGGTGGCTGTGATGGTTGGCGCCTACTCCATTACTAGCCATCATTGGATGGCTTTCCCTCTCCTGTCCCAGCATCATGTCCTTGGAACAGTACTGCTGCCTAGCCGGACCCCCTGTTAGGAGACTCTGCAGGGCATTGGTGCTGGAGTACGCCCGCATGGTTCCAGAGAAACTTGCGGGCTTGTTCTCCTGAATGGTCTGCATGGGTGAGTGGTGGCGCAGCATCCCCATGCCTGTAGCACCATAGACACCTGCACCATAGGGGCTCTGGCCCTTCACACCAGAACTGTAGTGGTAGACAGGGGTTTGGTGCTTATGTCTGCCAACAGCTTGATGCTGCTGCGGTGGGTGATGGTGATGATAACTATCCTCCATCAGCTGCTCATCCAGGCTGATGGCACCTGTCAGGTTAGCCAGCTGAGGCAGCTGCTCGAGGGGAGGACAGAGATTCCCTGCCCCCATGGATGGAGATCGGGCGCTGGTCGGAGAGGGGTAGAGGTGCGGGGAGGTGGAGCAGGACAGGCCACCTTCCTCTGGTTCCTCTGGCTCTCCCTCCGCGAGGATGGGTGAGAGACGCCCACTCAGTGTGGAGGCTGATGAACTAGCCCTGGAATGGAGGTCTGTCCAAGCATCAAACTCTCCATCTGTCCCAGATGCACCTCCAGTTCCTGGGAGGCCTTTCCGTGGCGGGCTGCCATGGTCGGGGGAGCCCTGGAGCCCAACCACAACAGACCCTGCTCCTATCCCAGGACGGCCAACCCTCTTGCCTCTGACGCGGCCTTTGCTTTTTAGGTATTTGGTGCTGTTGTCCATGGAGACTGCTCGCCGACGGGGGGACTTGCCCATCTTTCCTCCATCGGGGTTCAGCATCCACCAAGAACTCTTCCCTGTTCCCTCATTCTGCACCCTGATAAAACGCGTGTGCAGGGACAGGTTGTGTCGGATGGAGTTCTGCAGAGAGATGAGAGAGACACACAGGGTGAGAGAGAGATCAAATTAAATTGTAATGCATACATCACATCACTTGTCATTTGTACACAAGCTGCTTTCCTGAGGTGAGCCCTTTAAATGAGTGAAATTTGCATAAGATTCATATAAAATGTTCCAGAGGAAAATGAGAATATTTGACATCAAACATAAAAATCAACAAAGCAGACAAACCTACATATAAATCATTCAGTCTATACATGCTCAGTCAGAGAACAAATGTGCCAAATTATCAGGTCCCTTCCATGTCTATTATTAGATATACAAAACACCCAGAAGTAGATACACAACCCCTCTCTGCAACAAGTGTCAACTAAAGTCAGAAAATTGAGAGCACATTCAAAAACACAAACATGTTCGAAGGACAGCTACAGCTGGCGCGGAGCACGACCCTGTCAGCCTCAACCAACCTGAAACGACTTGAAACTCAGTCTCGAGACACTCTCCTTATGTACGTCAATCCTCCCACTTTCATTTCCATCAATCCATCTGTCCTCCTCTACTTCTCCTTTCAGCCCGGCTGATGTAAGCTGCTGTGGTTGGGCGTACTGTATGTTTGAAGTCGGTGCCAGTCTGGCTTAGTGCCAGCCCTGTCTCTTTCGCTCTCGTAGCTTGAATGGGGGGATGTATCGGAAGATTGAGCCGGGAGCAAGGAAGGCTAATGGATGTATCCCACCCTCCGACATCTACCTTCACTGCCTATCTCCCTTTCCCTCCCTTGTTCTGTCTTTATCACGATCCCTCTTTCTCTTTTGTCAGAGTACTACATATTTGGTATTTTTCTTATTTCACACACTTCTTTGCGCACAACAGTCATTTTCCACTTCTGCTTTCAATCTCTGTGCCTTCAATTACACAGTGTGTCACCAATTACTTTCCCATTATCCTCTACACCGGCATATACAGTCACTGACTCAGTAATTCATAGGATATAGTTTTTTTTTTTATCATCATTTACATCTCAAGGGTTGCTGAATGCTGAAGGTTCCTGGTGTGCAACCGAGTCTGTCGTTGCAATTCTGCTCTTTGTTGTGCGTGAGGCATTTTGACGCTCCTGCGGGAAAATATCAAATCAAAAGCACCTCCTGTGGTTTAGGAATATACTGGGACAATAGATTGTTTCAGATTGAGGGGTACTCACACTTCCACCATCTCCATTATGTTGCGGATTATTTGTATTCACACCGAATTGCACGGCAGGGAGACAAATAAATCAAATTGCGGCGGAGAACACATAAATGGGAGGCGAACTGAATTCAGGTGATCTGTGAATGCCTCCTTGGGTTATCTCGCTGTGACACCTCCGGCATTGGGTAACCATGGCAACCGGGTAAACGTGCAACGGCAGAACTATATCATATTGTGGTGAGAGTCAAGCGAGTGAGAGAGAGAGAGAGAGAAATGGAGGGAGAGTGGGGGATGGGGGAAAGGATGCAAGAGGAGGCGGTTGTTTGATGCTGCTGCTCCAACACTAAACAGCCTTTCATCTCGGCAGTGCAGGTCCGCAGGGGATGCCCGCTCCCTGCTTCTGACGGCTTCTCTACGTGCCGCGCCAACTCCCTGTCTCACCCTGGCTGGATCATCCACCTATCATACCACTCCAAATCATCCCCATCAAGTCCTGTGCATGCCTGAATTAAAACATATGTAAGCTTTCATGCCATTCCATCACGGCCGGTTGTAAATGGGGCATCTTTCAGAGAGCTGAACCACTTCATGCTGCAACTCTGTGTGACCTGTCTGATTCAAATCGCGATTTATCCCTGTATGAGGGGAAGTGCAGCCCCATTGAACTTGGAGGGATTTGTCATCATCCCAAACCCTCTTTATCTGATGAATCCACCTGCTAGAGAGATTTGAGAGATTTCGGACGGTGGCCAGCCATGGCATCATCATCATCATCATCACTAGCTGCTGGCTTCCTGTCGTGTAGTTTTCCACCACATGTTTTTCTCTGTCATCCTGTTTGTGCGTTTTAGAATCTAAGAATAGCTCAGGTTGCAGGTGGTTCCACTGTGGGTGTGGTTGTGTCCGCCTCCTGTTCCCTGAGTATGAGTCAGGGGCAATTTGGCCAGCCTATGGCCCTCACGCCCCCGAAACAAGCAGTCACTGCTAATCCCCCTCCATCCCAGAGTAATCCCAGACAATCCTGGGCTAATCCCAAGTTGATTCAGGGGCACTCCCAGCTGGGTGTCTCACACAGAGCCATGCCAGGTCACCACGGACACAGCGGGCAGCCCGGATATGCTATGATCCAATAGTAATACAGCAGAAGGGAAGTTTGCGATGTGGGAAATAGGGACAGTATAAACCCCTTATAGGATGTAGTGTTAAACTACTCCTAATGTTTGTGCATTTTAGTAGATTTTTGAGGCAGTGATCTGATGTTAACTGCATTTTTGATGCCTCCATCGAATCAACTATACCTTTACTCTGTGTTCTGTCCTTGAGGGTTGGCTGTGCCACATTTTTACCCCTACGGGTTGAATAGAATAAAATTGAAAACTTTATTATGTATTAAATATTCATAAAATGGAAATTCTCTTTCAGCCCCCTGGCTTGCTGAGGCAGACGGATGAAGCCCACAGAAACATACAATGACAGAGAGGAACACACACATCACACGCCTGGGTCCAGGAGGCTGCTTCCTATTCAAATCATACCCCTTTAATACAATGGGCCGAGTGGAGGAGGCTCTAAATAATGAATGAACCAGTGGCTGGGCTTATGCAGAGAGATGCACTGCCTGGTCCCATAATACTGAAAAGAACAGACAGAGTCATAAGTAGTGGTATGACTTCTTTGTTTTGTTATCAGGGACATCAACCCTCATCCTCAGTCTTCGAATGCAAATCAATCAGACTAAAAGGGGTTAATTTGGACATGAAGTAAAATAGGATAAGGGTAAGAGTTCATGGACCAATCAAAGCCAATTAAGGTGAACAAGGTTCTCTTGGTTCGCAAGAAAACAATCAGCTTGGGTTCAACTCTCATTAAGGCCTAAAAATCCTGATAGCTGATTTAGATATTTAGACAATATATGCCAAGCTGCAGGACAGCCCTCTTTGTCCTCAGATTAAAAGCTTAGGCTCTTTTTGAGCAAATCTGACATGTTGACACATTTTTTCCCCACAACACATAGGTGGACTGAGCAGTAAGAAGGTTTTTTTCATTGGCTCAAGGAAGGAGATAGAAACAGACGTAGAAATGTCTTGTGTGAATCTGGTCCAACAGATTATTGCTCAGTATGTGTTGATGAGCAGAAACAGGTTCCTGGAATTCCTCTATTCCTCCATAATCATCTCTTTAAGAGCCATTCATTTGGCTCTTGGAAATCTTACAATACAAATCAATTGTTCTCCTGTTCCCTCTCCCTTCTTCCAAGCTAACTCGGTTTGATTCAGGGACGGGAGAGGCCTATTTAGTGTTGGGAATCAATGGCGTTTAATAGCTATCAGTGCTGAGGCTTAGCACACATCAAGGTCTGGCTAACTACACAATCCACCTGCATTATGAGGCCAATATGGGTGCTCAATATGCCATATCGCCACTGTTCGCACAACAATGTCAAAACTGCCACAGGCTTGTCAGTTAAGTGACTGTGCCCACTTGTGCAAATTGGCTAGGTGCCCAACGCGTCCCTCCGTCGCCTCTCCCGAGATGTCAGTTAGACATTAGCATTGGGAGTATATGATTATGGGGGGCAGGGGTTGTTATGTTGCGCCCAATGGTTCATCTGGGATAACCTGAGTGACTGGCATGGGGGGCAGCTGTGCTGGGGGGTACAGCAGGAGGTGGAGGGGCCTGTGGGGGTAAAGGGTGGGAATATAGAGGTACCACAAGGGGCCCCTCCACGCCACACAAAGGGGTGCCCTCAATATGCCCCCCACTCGCCCCATCCCCCTCCATTAGTCCCCCATCAGAACCCACTCAGGGTTTTTCCCGCTCGCACATGCTTAGACACAGAGGGGCGAGGAAACAGGTCAAACGGTTTATAGGACCCATCTTGTGGCGAATGTGCACTCATTCAAACAGAACTGAGTGACGAACTAAGGACTGTGAGTGGGGTCTGGGAACCAGCAAAAAGAAACCACTCACCCGATTCAAACAACCTCAAGGGTGAAGCAGCGTGGTGCGCTTGCCCAGCTAAGAACACAGCAGCTGTTCTTGTAGTGGCACCGGGTAAAGCCGTTTGCCACACTCGACTGGTATTACCAAACCATTTCATGCAGAATGGAGCCTTTATGTATTGTCAAAGGGTATCCCTCTATGGTGCACATTCATTTGATAAGCCCAAATCAAGGGGGAGTAACAGAAGCACTAACTGTGTTTATTGTGATGCTGTTTTTGCCTGTGCAGAAGGCAGGAGGGATCAGGGGGAGGGGAGGTTTCAACACAAGCAGTTTTGTTCAGCACAGGAATGAGTTTTGTCAGCTAAGCCTGTCTCCAGGCTATTGGTGGAAATTAGCGCCGGCTAAATATTCGCTTTCCATGATTGATGTCACGGCTCGCGTTGTCCCTTTGAAGGGAAATAAAGAATTTAGAGCCATGTGGATTAATAGGGACAGGGTTGGGGGAATTTTATGTGTCTGAGGGGGACTTGAAGAGGGACTGAAGGGCCTAATGGCTGCACAGATATGCCACAATGGAGCTGAGACGATATGGTGTATCAGGGAGTGAGAGAAGACAAGTGAGACTATGACAGTGAGTACAAGAAAGAAAATTGGAAATGTTTGTGTGTATGTGTGTAAGGGAGAGAGAGAGTGTGAGAGAGAGAGAGAGAGAGAGAGAGAGAGAGAGAGAGAGAGAGATGTAGCTATTTGCCTGAGAAGCCCAGAGTCAGATGATTAAAATCCCTTTAGGAGGCTTCTTTAAGAGAGACAGATGGGCAGACAGGCCTGTTTTTGGAATGCAATCAAATTGAAAAGATTAAAAAGGAGTCTCTTTTATTAGGAGGTGAGAAACAGTTACTTCTCTGCCACATGCCATCATCGCCTCCACAGCAGTGGTCACGACTGCATTGGCATGCGAGGCACATTACAGCCCTTGTTGGGGAAGAAATAAACCTGGGATTAGGAATTGCATCTATTCTCAGTGTATCGCCGTGGGGTCTCTGAGGATTGGCAGCAATTCTAATTTCTTGTTGAATAAATTTACAGGAAAGAGTAAAAAACTTCAGGCTCTCATTTCTTCTGGAATCATTACAGAAAAGGCTAAAGAGAGCAAGGACTTTTCACCAATAGCTGTTCTATTACAGACAGAACTTTCACTTAATCTCAACGCCAAATCTGAACAGGTACAATTCAAATGTGCATTCCCTCGGCTGCCATTGTACTTGAATAGACTGAGTTTGCACAGTAGAGTGATTCAAGCACTGTGAAAGGTGCTCTGTATTCGACCCTATTATTCCACAACACTGCAGGAGTGCCATTTATAAAAAGGCTTAAAATGGAAAGCAAGAGTGTGGTAGTGTGTCTGGTAGCCTCAGATCAGGAAGTGGCTGTGGAGAGGGGTGTAATGGAGTTGGTAGGGGATTCCTGCCTGACTGTGCACTAATTGCATCCAATGGCTGGCGAGTCATCAGCCGTGCCCACCCTGGCGCCAAGGGAAGGGTTGGCATCGGGGTGGCAGGGTGTGGGATAGAGAAGGGCTGCCGCAGCTTTGGCGGGTAAAAATAGATGCTGACAGATTAGTAGAGCATCTGAGACCCGGACAGGGGATCGGAAAATCCGCTCGCCTGATGCCAGGGACAGCTGAGTGTTTCCGGTGGGCGCAAAGGGGACACAATCTGGGCATCACGTCTGACGCCCACGCACAAAACGGGGGGAGCCTCGGAGTGGGTGTGAGCACACGAATGCGCACGTGCCACAGGACAGCATGGGTGTGGTTTTTCCACTGGGACCTGCAAGGTATAGTCAGAGCTCGCGCCCTCCCACTGAGGATTCACACAACAGGTGTTTGGGCTGGGCCACCTGTGGGGCCGGCCGCCTGCTCGCACTTCACACCTCGTCTAGGGAGCAAACTAACATTTTCCACTGGGCTTGCCATGCTTTTGTTAAAGAGCAACACGTTTCTGGAGAGGCTTTTTACGGCTCTTTTTAACAAGATCTGCATGATATGCGTGTATGCAAGCATGCACAAGTCAATCTGCATTTATGTGAGCGCCTGTGTGTCTATATTTGTGTATCAGTCCATTTAATAGCCAACAGGCACAGTGTGGATTTGATTATATTGAAACCTCCCTCTGCTATATACAAAGAAACTGTCGGCCAATGATGGAATCAATGCAGGCCCAGGCTTTTTTTTTTTCACACTCGGGCCTCCACATAATCTCATTCATAACAATGAGAATCTCATTTCCCACATTCTAAAGGTCAGTGCACACCTCTGATCACACTTTAATAAACATCATTCTCAGCGTTTAATTTAATTTCAGCAGAGCAGGAAACTCATAGGCAGCCATGCAAAATTCATCGGATCGTCCCTTTAATTGCTTCACTTTCACAGTACAGAGAAGAATGACCGCAATCGCAGTGAAGAAAAAAAAAAAGAATGCACAAATACACAGAGACACAGGCACACATCTGCAGCACACAAACACACACATACACACAGTCAGACTGAGGAGAGATAAGTAGAGTCACTCAAGTGCCAGTTTCGGTTGCATTTTAATAAAATAAGCTTCACAATTTTTTTTTGGACCATCACCAAGTAGTGGCTCCACATCTCTTTGTCATCACACATTTTAACTCTCACCTAAATTGGCAAACTGTACCAAACAACCACACATACATGCTCAAACACACACACACACACGCACACACATGCACACACACGCATGCACACACACACACACACACACACACACACACACACACACACACACACACACACACACACACAC
>JAOVVB010130007.1:0-12300 GCA_028570985.1 Heterobranchus longifilis | reverse complement strand
GTCAGCCCTGTGATTGACTGGCGACCCCGCCTCTCGCCCAATGTCAGCTGGGACATGTCAGGACCCTGTAGAGTATAAGCAGTTACAGATGATGGATGGATGGATG
This sequence comes from Heterobranchus longifilis, assembly GCA_028570985.1. Classification (NCBI taxonomy): domain Eukaryota; kingdom Metazoa; phylum Chordata; class Actinopteri; order Siluriformes; family Clariidae; genus Heterobranchus; species Heterobranchus longifilis. Next base: position 12,194 of record JAOVVB010130007.1, on the reverse strand, counting down.
GATGGACGGATGGACGAGAGGGGGTGTATTTGTTTGGATGTTGAGTTCAAATATCAACAATCTTTCTCCAGAATCGCTGACTCCACCTTTAATTGTATGTTAATGTACAGTACATTTGTGTATAATCTGCATTGGGGCACCACTGTGTGTTTCTCAAAACAGAGAGAAAAGAATCTGACAGGAGAAATAAATGTCTTGCACACAAAAAGTCACACATGCAGCTTCGCCCCAGATTATCTCTGTTCTCCATCAGAAGGACTCCGTCAGTTGCACATCGATTAACCGCCATTATCAGTCAAACTCAAACGCTCGCATCTGACACGCAGATCAATATCCTTCATAGGCATTTCTCAGCTCCGCTTTCAAAAAACTCCAAACATCCGTTTCCACCTCCTTCTGAAGATCAATTGTTCTTTGAAGACAAGGTCTTGTCAAGACCTATCAGTTAAAGAAACACAACAATTATCAGATTTCCAGGTCTTCATTCAGGTTTATTTGCATAAGGACTAGATCAGATATATCACAGCATGCACAGCTGAATTTTGTGATTAACTGATTTTTTTTGGCATAATATATGCAGATCACAGACAATGCACTGCCATGCCAGCAAAGATATATCCACATGTCTAGCTTTCAACATTGTTCATTCATTTATTCATTCTGTTTATGCATTTAGTCACTTTCTGTGTTCAATTGTTTGCATATATTTGTTCATGCATGTATGAAAACAAGATTGTAAATGATTAAAGTACTTCAATAGTGTAGCTGTTTTCCTTTGATGGACTTTCAGCACAGCTGGGACATGAGAAGAAAAGACCCTGATCAAAACAAGTGGACCATTGCTCTCTAGTGGAAACTTACTGTATTGCTTCTCCAACACTGCCGACTGGCTTTTCTGACCACAGTGGCATCAGTTCAGCAGACATAGCAACAGCATTGCTACTGTCTGTGGTGAGGACAAGTGAAAACCCACTCACAGCTGCAAAAGAGCTTCTCGCACACGCGGCCAAACAGCACACAGTTAACACATACGCTGACATCATTATTAACCAACCTCATCTTTTATTCTCTCATTCTTTTTCCATAAATCCAATCCAATAAAAATGCGGTCGACTTCCAGAGTCTGCTGTCATGGTACCGTTGTTAAAGGAAAATGAGCCCAAAAGTCAACAGAAGATATATGCAGTAGTTGTGGTTGGCTTCCTGTTTTGGAGAATGAAAAAAACGTCCCATAGTGGTGCTCCATACAGTTTGTACACCACTTTTGTTTCTGTGAAAGGCTTTATAAAAAAGGCCTATAATTTGTTGTTTGACTTGGCAACCCAGGACAGTATATTTTGAATTGCAGTATATGAAGGGTTAATTTGCAAAAAACAATATCTCCGTTTTTATTTATTTTCCTAAATCGTGGGTTTTTTTTATGTCCAATCCATCGAATATCAATCAAACTGGTGTTGCTTTATTCATTTTAAGAATGTCTTTTATCTCTTCACTACGGCCTCGTGACACAGCAGCGCTGAGTGTTTGTCATGCATGCGATAGATTGTGTGCACAGTATTTATAACCCAGAGTGATTCAACCTTGCATTCATGCTGTGTGTTTTTAAAAAATTTTTATTCAGCCGTTTATGTCACCTCGATACCCCGGAGGACCCAGACCACCTCTCAGATTACCTAATCAGGTAAGAGCCACACTGACACCTGCAGGCAGCAGACAGTACTGTGGATAGTAGAAATGGACAGCATCTGTGTGACAGTGATGATGGATCCTCTTCCCTCTGTAGGGACTTGGAGTCCCAGGTAGCCAGCCTATGTTACCCAGTGGAATGGACCCCACAAGACAGCAAGGTACGCATAGACACACCGGTATGCACAGACACAAACAGACATTGAGAGTCATTGAGAGCATACTCACATCATCCATAACCTGGACAGTTACTTACGCAAAAAACTACAGCGCATAGTCAACAAATCATCAAAGATCATTGGCACCTCCCTCCCATCAGTTGAATCATCATATTAAAAACGCATAATCAAAAGGGCAAAAAAAGTCATCTCTGACCTCTCACCCTGCTCACCACCTGTTCCAGCTGTTGCCCTCTAGGAGGCACTATAGATCCCTGTCCACCAAATCATCCCGTTTCAAAAATAGCTTTTTCCACACTGCAATAAGAACTCTGGACTCTCAGCACTAACCTTGCTGTACTGCACTTTAAAAACTGGGTCAATGTGTAAATACTGTCTGTAATTTAGTCAACTTGTGTATTTGTCTGCTCTGTACGTTGTTGTTTATGCTTATTTATGCCACTGTTGAATTGAGTTTATACATTTATGCTGGACCAAAAGCAAATTCCACCGACCTTGGTCGTGTGGTCATTAATAAATCATTCTGATTCTGATATGTTGTGGCACATGTGCATTGTGCACAGTCAGCACCCAGTTTATTAAAGAATTACATTATTTTATCATTTTTATTTTAACTAAAGTGTATTTTCTGTGGACTCACAGCCTGATAGAGATTTTGCCAAAGAACTAACATCCCAAAACTATTAACAAGAGCCATGGTTCTGTAAAGCTGCACTTAGGCACAGTGGTGCTTTGACCTAAATGCTAATGTTGGCATGCTAACATGCTCACAATGACAATGCCAACATGTGTTAATTAGCACTAAACTACAGCTAAGGATAATAGGAATGTCTTTAGTTTTGCAAGAATTTGGTCCACCAAAGGCATTAGGTTTCATCCTCTGGGGATTATGGATATATGTACCAAATATCATGGCAATCTATCCAGTAGTCCTCAAGACATTTAACTAAAAAACAAAAGTGTCAACCTAACTGTACTATGTATTATATTATATTATATTATATTATATTATATTATATTATATGTGTGTGGTGGACACACAACTAGTGCACTTTATTGACACTCAGGATTGCTGCTCTTTTATCTTTACTATTTTAAATGGTAATTTATTGTGCATGGTGGGACAAGCAAAGTAAGAATTTAATTATATGTGTTTTACTGTGCATATGACAATAAACTTCTTGATTCTTGATTCTTGATATTGGGATGACGATAAAAAAAAACGATATATTGTGCAGCCCTAGTTTGTACCAGACACGCACGTCTCATCATCTTAGAAATTGATGTCCTCAATTGGTGAGGACATCATGAAACACTGCAGTGTTTCCTGGTTTGGAAACACTGCAGTGTCCAGAAAAGGTGTAAAATACAAAAGTACATGAAGTGAACATGTTTGTTTCAAGAGAGAGCTCAGAAGACAATGACAAGAGTTGTTCACAATAACAGATGTAATCAAATAACTTTTACACTTCTTCCAGCAAGAAGATAAGGGTACATGACCAAAAATGGCCGACTGAATAATAGAAAACTCAACCAAGTCTGACCCGAATACACTGTTCTGCAACAAACTGCTGGTTGGTTGTAGTTTGACAGTTTTTCTGTGTATCAGGACATCCAAATATGGGAGGACCAATGCAGCGGATGACTCCACCAAGAGGCATGGTACCGCTCGGGCCCCAGGTGATTTGTGGGGATATTTACAAAGCGTTGGTTCTGATAGTTATTCTCTCATAGATATAAATGAGGACGTTTGGTGTCTTCTTTTTTAGGGCTATGGAGGTGGGATGAGACCACCACTGAATGCCCTGGTTGGTCCTGGGATGCCTGGCATGAACATGTGAGTGGTATCAACGTAATGCAATCTGCACACACACAATGTGAATATAAATGACCTACCCACATTTCTCTCACTCAGAGGAACAACATTAAACTGCAAATGTCCTTAATCTCTCACTACAGTAGATGCAGTCAGTCATTTCTTTTATGTCACTTTTCAACTTTACTGTATGTTCTTGAGTCTGGAAGTGAAGCAAACAGCCAGTTTTCCTCTATTTTGTCTTGCTTTCTTTCTTTTTCTTTTTTACTTGTTGTTCCCATCACCTCTCTGGCAACAGAAGAGCTTGTTGTTGCCAGCTCTGCCCAAATGAATTGGAAACAAAGAAGCTTGCCAAAAGCTGAAAACTAAAGTGTATAATTGTGTGTGTGTGTGTGTGTGTGCGTGCGTGTGTGTGTGTGTGTGTGTGTGCGTGTGCATGTGCGTGCGTGCGCTAGGGGACCTGGTGGGGGTAGACCCTGGCCAAATCCTCCAAACTCCAATTCGGTAAGTCCTCTAACAAAGACACCCAAGTTTAACAGTTGTTTCATTTCTTTCACGATTTCCTTCTGTATTTTTGCAGACCCCTTACTCTTCTGCATCTCCAGGAAGTTATGTGGTATGTATCGTTGACTTTAAACTGTTGCTGTGCAGGCTGAAATTAATTAGTTCATGAATGAATCTTACAGAAACCCCAAACTGTGATTTCAGGGACCTCCAGGAGGAGGGGGGCCACCTGGGACCCCAATAATGCCAAGTCCAGCAGGTGTGTGTGCGTGTGTGTGCCTGCGTGCGTTTATACATATATGTTTGTGCTCTTTTAACCTCTTACCTCCTTTTGTTATGTCAGATTCAACTAATTCTGGCGACAACATGTACACGATGATAAACACAGTCCCTCCAGGAGGAAGCCGACCAAATGTGAGACATTTTTCTCTCTGTGTACATCAGTGCACTGAAGTGCAGATGGTTGTAGAGTTTGTGTGTGGATGTAATAATGCTTTGATGTCAGAAATTAGTATTAGTCATCTCATTGTTTCCTGTGTATGTTCTCCTCAGTTCCCTATGGGTGCAGGTGGCGACGGCCCATTAGGGGGAATGGCAGGAATGGAGCCCCATCACATGAATGGATCGTTAGGTACAGGAACAAGTAGCTTGTACAGTATGTGTTGCATTGACATTAAATCTTAAATCTAAATTTCCCCCCCTAATTTGTTAAATAATTTAAGGAAAACGAGCATTCATTTGATAATAGTGATTTGTGTTTCCTCTCTCAGGGTCAGGTGATATGGACAGTCTCCCCAAGGTAAGAGAATGATCTACTTTGAAACTGTAGTTTGCAATTGAACTGCACGTCTGATTTTTGTAGCTTTAATAGCATCAATTACCAATAAGCTGTGCTTAACATACTTTTTTATTTTTTTGACAGAACTCTCCTGGTAACCTAAGTATGAGTAACCAGCCCGGGACCCCCAGGGAGGATGGAGAGATGGGTGGAAACTTTCTTAACCCTTTTCAGAATGAAAGTGTAAGTCAATTGTCATCCACTGTGTTCTGTTTTCTTGCTTCCTTGCAGAGAGTTACATGAGAAGATAGATACCACTCACAAATATGTAGGTAAATATGAAGCTACAGCCAGCTTAGCTTAGCATAAAGACTGGAAGCCAGGGGAAACAGCCTGGCTCTGTCCAAAGAGAAATAAGTCCACTTACTAGCATCTTACTAGCAATAATCCAGGAAGTAATTTTAGATTACATGAACAAAGCCTTTTCTCATATGAACACTGGACAATGTCCGCAGAATTAGATCCAGACATTGTCCGTGTCAGACGCATTCTCACTTACTGGGAATACTCCGTTTTAGTTTAGGTGAGGGATGGCAGGACATGATGGTCATAAACAACCGAAACTCTTGCCGTTCCTTGAATTTGTCTGATGATTTTGACGTCGGCCCTTACCGACCGAAGTTCCGGAGTCTCGTCGTCTCTCCAGTGAGACATTTCCAGTGGCATCTCCGTGTAAATTACCCTCCTTCTTCACCCTCAGATGTTATGGTTTCTTCTAGTTTTGCGCCAGCCGCATGATAGAAACATCATCAACACGCCCACTCACTCGCTGTGAATTCTCCGGACAATGACCGGCTCGATTCACACATGGGCTCAATCGGACATTACACAGACTTTGTACGAGGGAGCTGGCAGGGTAAAGTCTGTTTAATATCTGGTCCGAATGATTCAGACATTTGCGTTCTCACAGCTCCTCCGGGTAATGTCTAGATAACCTCAGGGTTGCAGTGCATGTATGAAAGGGGCTCAAGATATAATTAGTGAGTCGTAGAGGTATTAGTTGGAAGATTTTGTTACATTCTGACAGCCAGGTCTTTATGCTATATTTTGTATGGAATGTCGAACTATTCCCTAACGTTTGAAAGTTAAACTTTCATAAAAATCATTTGACTTAAGCCATAGCATTTTGGAGGGATTTCTAATTCAGGATACAGTGAAAAATGCTCACACATACTTATTTCTCCCCACCTTATCTCTGCAGTATTCTCCAAACATGACGATGAGCGTGTGAAGGCTCTGGAAGCAGGTTTGCTTCAGTCGCCCAGTAACCTGGTGTGGATCGGTGAAAAGCAGAGAGACAGGATGTGATGTCATCTAGGCCAGTGACTCTTCCTCCACCACCACCTGCCTAGACAGGACAGCTGCCCCAGGCTCCGTCCTCCTACTACCCCCCCCCCACCCCACCTCTCCATTGTTTCTGTCCATGTCTCTTCTCTCCTGTTCCTTCTCCCGTTCTAAGTGGTGACTCTGCTACATTCATCAGTTCTTCCTCTGCAACTATGAGACTGTACAAAGGAACCAAATTGAAACAACCCGGAGGAGAACTCTTTGTATATTTGCATACAGTGTGTATGAGACTGTGCACACACTCCAGTCACAGACAGACGTGTCTGCCGTTTGCATCACATCACAGAGTTCATGCCCAAAAACAAACGATCAGTATCGTATTCATGCTAAAGTTGAAATTTTCAAGGATTTAAAGAGACAGATACTTGTTGATTGATGATCAAATTTAATCTAACTCGTCACATGGAACATCTTTTGTCTTTTGTTGACAAATTCATTTGTCCATTACTAAAAAAGAATTGGAGAGACATCACAATTATATTACCACAAGGTTTATTTGAGGCTTGTGCAGATATTTGTCTTTTCAACTTTTGTGATTGTCTGAATCTTTACGACCACTAACATTGTGTTTTATGTTATATACTATGGGTCATTTTTTAATTTCCATTCCCAAACGCAGCCACAAATGTGGAAAATGTGAGATCTCTTCAGCTCTTTAATCATGATTTGCAGAAAGGCTTCAGCACAACCTGAAATATTTGTCTACATTTTGAATTTGAAGTCACATCCAATGGTTATTGAGAAAAAAAAAAGTTTTATTCAAGGGTTAAAGCGAGACTATGCAACTTCTGTGTGGTCATACCAGACCAACTAAGGCTTTAGAAACAAATTCCCTGAGAGTACTGAATTGAGCAATGGTGAGTTTTAGTACGTATGATTTTACCTTTTTATTTATAAGAGGAAGAGTGTGTTACTTCTTTCAAAAGTTATATAGTCTCACTTTAACTCACATCAGATCAGTCACTGTGCTGACTGCTGGACAGCAGAAAGGATAACACTGGGGAGAAAGGTTTACAGATTGAATTTTTTTTCACAATGAAGTGATGCATCTTTCTGTATTCAGCGATAAACCTTTGTTGCGATTCAAACTGTTAGACTCCCCAGTATGAGTTTCCTTTTGGAGGATTTTACATTCTGTTGACTGCACAAGCACAGGGGCAAAGTTTAAAATGGGGAAGGCAAAATATAGTCCTGTGACTGTGTTATCTAGGAGGGGACACTGAACCTGTGCATGTAGTTATTTGTTGTTGGTTTTATTTTTTTGCTGAGGCCTCTCATCTCTATTTCTTTAAATCTTTATCCAAATGATTTATCAGTTTACGTCCTGGAGCCACAGATGCAAAATGGACACAATGGCCCACATTCTCTGGACATAAAATGTTTAAAAAAAGAGAAGGAGAGAAATCAAAGACAGTTGACCAGTACGAGGGGTAAACTGCAAGACACAAGCTTATAAAGTCACTCTGGTCACTCTTACTTCATTGCCATCCGGATAAACTGTGATCTCAGTGTGATGTGAAAGGTTGGTTGGTACAAAAAGCTAAAATAAGCTTGTTTTTAATCAATGTTTTAAACCTTTTTCACTGCCCAAGATGTAGTATCATCGTGTACAAAAGGTCAATATGCCTGTGAACATTCTCCTCTCCCCTCCCTTACTGCAAAGTGTACAGCTCACAAATGTAGCGCCTCTGTCTTGTATGTGTATTTGATATTATTATTATTATTATTATTATTTAAAGAAAAATCTGGAGAGAATTATTGCAAAAGGGAGGGATGGACTGATGATGCACCATCACAACCGAACAGAGATATTTTATTTTGTTTTTGTGTTAGATTGAAGCCATAGGTGGGAGTACAAGAAGATGCATTTGTAAATTGGATCATGTTTTCTGTTTTGTGGCAGTATGTGGGACTCCATTTGTGATGTGTTCATTTTCTCTTTTTTATTCTTGTATTATGTTTTTGTAAATACACAGAGAAGTATTTCATGGGTTTTGAATATGCTAGTATAAAGCTTCTCTTCCCTTAGTCAAAGTGTCAGCTCTTTTCATTGGTGAGGACTGTGTGTATACATGGATGCAGTCACTGCAGGGTGCGATTGAGGGTTTGTAGACAAAGTAATGTTATCACGAGTCTTTGGTTCAGTTTGCTCCCTTTATTATACAGCAGTGTCAAATGTCATCTATTCCGTTTCATCCTAGTTGCGTACAGGCAAGATCCCTCCCTAATTACCACCACTGAGGTGCCCTTGAGCAAGGATGCTCAACAGGTTCCAAGTGTGATCTTGAATAGGTCGCTCCTGCAAAAAACGAGCCTGGCGCCCCATTAGCTCACCTGGTAGAGTGTGCATCCCATATTCTAAGGTTGAGGCCCGGGTCCCTTCTCTCTCGCCCCTTTCCTGGTGAAAAAATAAATGATCTTGTGAATAAGCATTCACTTCAATAAGCATACTATCTGGAATAGTAAGACATGTTGCAAAATGCGCTTATTCACTTTCTGGCAGAGAGACTGATGTCTAACTCTGCCAAAAAGCGAATAAGCGCATTTACCGAAATATCGAACTATTCCTTTGAGTAAAATGTGTGGTCTGTTCAGGACGACACTGCCCTCCTGGAGTTTTATGGGCTCATTTTCATTGATGGAACACAAATCACGGTAGCTGGGAGAATCGGTGCGGCAACAGCCTTTTTACAAATTGATTTAGACTGTGGCTGGAATCCAGTACAAGACGTCGGAAGATTAAAACTTAAGCCAGCTTTCGAGGTGCACTCATAGTGAAATAAGAGCCTACTGTACTGTAGTTGTAATGCAGTTGCCACATTATTATACCCAGCAGCACACTCATACAAGTCAGAGAATTCAAAAGAAATGGCTTCAGAAAGTTTTAATGTGATGGCTTCAGTAAACAGCACAGTCAGCACTGCAATTTTTATTTACTTATTTACTCACAGGTGGTAAACTCCATGTGCAACCCAATTTATGTCAACACTGCACATAGATTATTTTCCACATGTACACCTCAGACTATGGCCTTTGCATATTGTATGAGTGCATCTCGCTCTCTCTGTCCTCAGACACACATCACACACAGAAAGAGTGAGACTATAATCACCCATAGAACGAATAATTCATTCTGCACAACAGAAGACAGTAGGAGGGAATGTGAGTGACCCGTTGGCAGAACCACAAAGAAGACCACAGTATTTCTCTTGTATTCAATGATTTATAGCTTCTTACACGCAAACAAATATGCAATAAACATTTACCATATATGCACTATTTATCCCTTTCTTCTGCATGAGAAAACCAAATAGAGGACTAATCTGTGAATATAGTGTGTCTCTTGCAGCACTGCCAAAATTCCTCTGTAAAGTACAAATATCTTATCTCTGCAGAGATGTATTTTAACTATATTACACAATCCCACTATTTCACAGACATACTCTACTCACCTCCCATGTCCCTATTTGCTCTCTCTCTCTCTCTCTCTCTCATGTTTATGTAACTTCCGCTCTGCTAGTCTTCGGGGTGGTCTGCGGGACTAAAGGTGTCCTGTTCTTGCTGTGGTATCCAGTTGGCTGTGATTTTGACTTCTAATCATGTCTGTTCAGTTTTGTTTAGCTTTGCTGGCTCTGTCCTCTCTGACTGCTGCATCTGATCCAGGCTGTGAAGAGCTGCTTAAACCTGTGGAGGATCGAAGCCGGGTGCGTTGCCCTCAGCATACAGGATAAAGCAGAATCAAGTTTTACTTAGTTTTAACAGGCCACGCTGGTGGGTTTGCATGATTGAACATAACCTAATTATAACTTACTTTATTATTGTTGGGAAATACAACTGAACTTTTTTGGCGATATGCATGAACCTCCAATATCTGGGGTTTCAGAGCTCCAAAATCTCTTCACCTGGACTTTTTATTTGAGTAAATATTGGCTGATTTTTAATTTTTCACATCTGTATTTAGGTTTCTGGAAAATGGATATTCCATGTTGGAACGTCAGACAATGAAGAACTCCTGAAGGGACTTAGAAACACCAACAGCTCCTGGTTCGAACTCTCACCCATACCCGATAGTAATGATGGCATGACCCTTCGCTGGGGAGACAAAATGTAACTGTTGATCATCTTTTCAAAGATTATTGTTAATACTTTAAAGGCAATAAATGCATAAGGTAACTGGTGAGACTTATTGTGTTTACCTCTTCTTACAAGGGATGGAAGATGTGATACAGGAAGCATGAATTCCACCTTCTCTGGAAACTCCACCAAGGTGACATGTAAGTAAATTATGTGCTTTATAAATGTTATAAATGCTTTATATATGTTCTCATTATGACTATAAAATATGGACGTAGTGTCCGTGACATCACTGTTTCTGAAGAGCGAAAATGAAGCTCAAAGTGGGTGGCTCCGGCTGTCGCCATCTTGGCAGTGCCGGACATCACCTAACTCCCGGCAGCTAATCCAAAAATTGGCAAAGAAATGACGCGTGGATGGAGCTGAGGCGGGCTGAATGAAGCCTACAGTCTCCTGTGACGGCACCCACCTGTCATTCAAAGCAGCACACCCTTAATTATGCATAACTTTAACCCTTAATATAATTTAAACAGGTGAATTATAAGAGAAAAATCACCCCTGTACAGTTGTCATGGACAGGGAAATTATATATAGAGACCAAAAACATTTTTTGTACCAGGCTGTAAACAACTTATTTCTGCTGTAAAGTTAGGCATTTTAACATGGAGGTCTATGGGGAGTGGCTCTGTTTTGGAGCCAACCTCAAGTGGCCATTAGGAACTGTAGTTTTTGACACTTGAGTATTGGCTTAATTGTTCAACACTGGAGGTTGCCGCTTGACTTTAACCGTTACTAGAAATGCATAACAATATGTTGATCTTCTGTTTATATCTAATAGTTCACTTTAATGCCTTCGACCTTGAGCATATTGGGAAGCACCTGGTGACCTGCCCTGACTGCATCCTCTGGACAGACACCTCGACGGTGATGGTGGACGAAGAGGGAGCCAGAAAAGGAAAAAGCCTCTTACTCTTCAGTGAGTTCAGTTGTCTGTAACTGACAGCTTTTCTGTTGTGTGTAAAACTCAAAAACTCTGAATCTTAGCAGTCAACTTCGTTAATAGTAACTTTCTCCTCCCACTCCCTGCCCTGCCCTGCAGCAAAGTCTGAGAAATTGGATGACTCTCATCTAGAAGTTTTCAAGAAACAGTCTGCGTGCCTCAACTTCCCACCACAATTCCACTTTGGAGAAACAACAGGTTAGATGCTGTTTTGCTGCTACACTCGAAAGTAAGAAGTATGTGTAACTTATTGAGGCACTTATCAACTTCATTGTCTTCTTCTGTTTCAGACTTGTGCCCTGATGAGAAGATGGCTGCACAGATGTAAAGGAGGAAGAACAATAGAGACCTGAAGTTACTCCATGAGTCAAATTTGTATTCAAGTATGCTCTCTTAGATGTGTGTAAACAGCCAGTACCACCTGTGTGTGTTTCACAGATGTCTTGATAGAGAACACCTTTTCTTTCATCCTGCAGGGGAATTTATTGTGAGACAAGGTTTTTTTAGGTTTATCACTGCCTTGTGAAAGCAAAGAGTTACTTTGATTGATTGATTGATTGATTGATTGATTGATTGATTGATTGATTGATTGATTGATTGATTGATTGATTTTGATACATTAAAACACAGTACACAAAATCTGCAGTACTAAAATTCATCAGGATATCAAAAGAAATTACTTGACTTATTTCCATTGCGGTCCTGAACTTACATACATAACATAATTACACCATTAGACATGCAACTGCA
>JAOVVB010129996.1:0-12301 GCA_028570985.1 Heterobranchus longifilis | reverse complement strand
CCATCCATCCATCCATCCATCCATCCATCATCCATCCATCCATCATCCATCCATCCATCATCCATCCATCCATCCATCCATCCATCCATCCATCCATCCAACCATCCATCATCCATCCAACCATCCATCATCCATCATCCATCATCCATCATCCATCCATCCATCATCCATCATCCATCATCCATCATCCATCCATCCATCATCCATCATCCATCATCCATCCATCCATGCCCACATGACTGAAGCTAAAGAGGCTCCGCCCTCTGTTTGACTGTGACTTTCATCACTACACTGGAAGAGTTGTTCTCTATTTAACATCAGTGTGAATGAAGCACAGCAGATGATTTACCTGAAAGCCATGTTTCCCTCTCCACCAGCCCGTGTCTTCTTTGGGAGGCATGTCTATGACGGACACGATGTCCCCCACCTGTGTCACAAACAGTGCGATGATGAGAATAAAGTCTGAGCACAGCTGAGCACATTAAAAAGGCATTATGATGGGATCAGAAATATGCATATGCAAAACATCCAGTGAAAATAATTCTGCTCACAGATGAAAAACTGATTGATTCATGTGAGATTATGCTTCTCTCGTCTCTTATATAAGAGGTTACCTCAAAGGTCAGCTCGTCTGTCGCCTGGGCGGTGTAACGCTTGGTGACGTGGGCGGCAGCGATGGCGGGGACATTGATCGAGGCTTCCTCCGACACCAGCAGGTGGTTCCCCTTGTTGTCGATCTGGGAAAAAAATAATGACATTAGCAACATTTAGAGACGTTTCTTGTCAGAAATGCAGAAAAGCTCAAAGACTGAAAGCAGGGAGAAGCAGCTGCTGCTTTCAAAATGATAGAGGGAGACATGTAATAATGGTATTCATCTTTCGGCTTGCCTATCATATAATTATACTGAGTTGGATAAAAAAAAAACTGTTTGCAGGGTGCAGCAGTAATTTCCCCAAAGAAGAGACACAAAAGTGTTTTAACCCTACTTTCACATTATTATTTTAAAAGGTGCAGAATTCAGACTCGCACCTCTGACATCAAAATCAGACAGGGAGGTGTCTGAGATGGTGCTAACAGCGCTAACAACAGTAACACTGCTGACAGTGCTAACACTGTTAATGGGGGTTAGCGCACATTCACTTTTGCTTTTTGACAGGGAAAAAAAATAAAGTCATTCAACATTTCATTACATTATCTTTGAATGAGCACACATTAAATCATACAAACAACTTTCACATGAAAAATATAATTTTTTGGGGAAAAATAACTGCTTCAAAAGCATTTTTAACCTTTTAACACAACATTTAGCCAGCGCAAAATTGATGCAGCACAACAGATAAATATCGGCCATTGCCATCGGTGAATGTCATCTGATTTGCCGATATGCCGATCGCAGTCAACAAGGTGACAAATCCGTGCATCCCTACCGGGCACGGCTACCAAAACACAGAAGATCGGATCACAGCGCACACAGAGGGAGTGTGACTTCATTACTCCACTAAATCTTTACAAGGCAAATATCTGTTTGCTGCTATATTAATGCACTAAATGTCGCATAAAAGCAAACAAACAAAACCCTCAAAAACAACAGACCCACACAAAGCCACTCTTCACAGCATCTCCAGCTGCAGAGTGGGACCACACACACGGAGGTGTTGTGCACAAACCTGGCATCACTAGGAGGACACCCAGCAGTTGTTCATCTAGAAATAGAACACACAGCTTTTCCTAAACCACAGGGTCTTGTTTTTACTTTTTATTTCCACGTGTTAAACGTGAGCCCTCCAGTTTTTGTGCAGAGTTTGGCCATAATGTCCTGTACGTATTCCCTGAAATTAATACAGATGTTCATCATCTGACTGGGCAAACAACTGTATTTCCAAAAAAAAAGGCTGACTGTCCCTTTAACATAACTATTTAAATATTATAATACTTAAATATTAATTGTGCATATTAAAAATTGATTTCACTTAATGGGCTCATTTCTAGAGAGTGAATAACTGATAGGAAGTGTGAGCAAACAGCTGATAAGAAGATACCTCCATCCATGTGAGCACCGGACCGCAGTTGATCTTGTTGTCAGCGATGGCAGAGAAACGGGACAGGTAGGTGGCCAGCATCTTGGTTACTGACTGAATGGAGACATAAGATTGTCAAGATTTAGTAAAGTCTGACAACTAAAGAGTAATGTCCCACACATGCAACAGAACAGACTCATTTTATTACCAGATAATCCTAAATGTTAATGAAAATCACAGTAAATCCTGAATGTTAATCTGTGTATATTACTATCACAGATCGGGGATGCTGTGTAGCTCTGTGGTACCTCGACAGTGTCCTTTAATGTGTCGTATCGTGGCAGCTCGGTGAGATGGGAGTAACGGCGGTCATAGATACACAAGTGCAGGTGTTTGTCCAGCACCCGGAAGTCTTCATAGGATCTCTTAACCAGCCAGTTTCGACCCTGACACAGAGAAAGAGAAAAAAAATGTAAGATTGAGGAGAAAAAAAATAGCTTGAGATATAAACCATGTAGCCTATTTTCCGAATATAGCAAGCAGAGTTACCTGGCAAGTGATCTGGACCAGAAAGACCAGCTCTTTGGAGTCCAGACCAGCCTTCGGTCCGTCACTCTGCCCCTCTGCGAAGGCCAACTATGAGCCAAGAAAAAAAGAGAGTCAAAGGAGTTAATTTTGAGAAGACCCACCGTTTAAATAATGGATGCGTATAATACAACAACCTCTCTGTATGTGACCTGGTGTACAAGAAGTACATCATGTCCAAACCCCATTTTTCCATTAAATAGTAAAACCACTTTATACTGAGCGGTGGGCTGGAGTATAAAAACCTTTGAAATATGAGAACTATGGGAAGTAATGCCTGAAAAGGGAACTTTTAAAGGATTTTTTATTGAAAAAAAAAAAAAAACTTTTAGAAAACTTTTCAGAAATTCAAATTAATTTACTTTGACAGCCTTTGTGATAAAGTTTGAGAAATATGCAGGGTTGGGGAATAATGGAATACAAGTAACAGGATTACGTATTTAAAATGCAAAATATGAGTAACTGTATTCTGTTACAATTACAGTTTGAATTGGTGTTATTATGAATTCAATAGTCTGGCTTACCAGGTGAACAGTGGATAAAGCCTTACTTCCTGTCTCCACAGAGTTTTCCAAGTCAATAATGGCAACAGCCTCCGAGTCAGCCTCAGAGTGAATGTTGGTTTAAGGAAATGCAAACAGGCCAGATAGTTTTTTCCCTGTCCAGGAGTGAAAGCGCAGGACATCGGTCTGGCTACACGAGACTATGAATACATTTACTGTCTTTAAAAATAGATTACTTTAAGGGATTACTTTAGGAGGAGGAGGAGGTTATGTTTTCAGTTGTTTGTCAGCAAGATTACAGAAAAAAAAATCACTGGATTTTTGTGAAACTTGTGGAAGGGTGTAGCATGGGCCAAGGAAAACCTCATTACATTTTGGAGCAGATCCAAATCACGGGGCGCATACACTAATTATTTTTCACTTTCATTAAGATTGTGAGATAGGGCATGGCCTTGGCGGAGGTCTGCTCTCTCAGAGTGCCCTTCTAGTTTGTTTTGGTTTAATTTGCTCTAAAATTCAGATGAGGCATGCATAAACAGATTTTTTTTTTTTTTTTAAGTGAAACAATTTGTGCATGCAGAGTGCACCTGCCACACGACAATGTGAGAGGAGACGCACAGCCAGGACACTGTCAGGACACTGTCATGGTTTTGAAGAATCCCAAAAGTAATGCAAAGTATTTAGAATATGTTAATTTGAGTAATCTAATGGAATACATTACAAATGACATTTCAGTAATCTGTAGTAGAACACATTTTAAAAGTAACCCTCTCAATATTATAAAAATATACTATGTGCGATAATGTTGTTGAATATTGCGATAACGATATTACCTGCGATAAATTAACCTTTCTGCTGCTTTCAGTATTCTGTTAAAATACAACAAATTGCTTGTTGAATTAAATAAAACGGAAAGGAAGTTATTTCTGACATTTTATTGAACAATTGAACTGAACACAAAAGGCACACAGAGTGTCTTTCGTGATATGTCGCAATGTGTTTATTGCGAAAGTTAGATATTGCAATGACGATAAAAAAGCGATATATTGTGCAGCCCTGCATTGGAAATACATGCAGTATATTTCCTCTGCCACCAACATACACTGATTCATATTCTCACTCCACCATAAACCCTGCAGTACATATATAATACATAAACTGCTCAGATATCAGTGCTCTGTAGCACAGATTTCTTCTTCTTCTTCTTCCTCCTCGCCAATATTCTATACGCCCCAAATCTGAGAGGATCAAAGCGTTGCAGGAGTTTGGGAATACATTGATAGACATTACTGTAGAAGAGACTTCAAAGGCCTTGAAGCCAAGGGAAGTTCTGGTTATTTATAACTGTTAGCAACTCATCCAGATACACTGTTACACAACACACAGCGACCTAGTTACCGCTCAACAGTAATACAGCAAAACCAGACTGACAAAGAATGCAGAATGAGAAATTTGTTCTTGAATAAGTCATGATGGAAGAGCTCTCATTCACAGCAAGGATTTGTTTGAAATAACAGCCCGAACTAAGCGTCTGTATTAAGTACTGATGGGGGTCAGGGGGCCAAAAGCATGATGGGAAGTAGGATCACGCAGAGAATTACAGATAAACAAACATCCCTTTTTGATGAAACAAAACACTAGCTTGATAAAAAATGAAAAAAATATGAAGCGAAACAGCAAATATCTGAAAGTTTCCAGTGGAGGCATGCCTGAGCATCACTTCCTCTGTGATGCTCACACCTCCACGACTACTCCTTTCAAAATAAAGCATGCTAACGCAGCTCCGACTGCAGAAACATACCTGCATTACATCATTTAATCACAAAAATCTGGCCCCCAGAAGCTCAAATTAATGCGTGAACGTCCACACGTCCAGGTTACCTGCCACTAAAGCATCTCAGATATCCATCCGCAGCCGGAGGTAGTGGCTCTCCCTTTGTGTGCAGCTGCAGTGTCTCAGTAAGCTCCTCCGAGGGGGCAGCAGAGTTTAAACGCTGCTCCTCACTCGTCCTTTGCCGCCATACGTAAAAATGCTCATTCACAGGGTTTTGGATCACCACGCGCTCACTGCTCCATTCAAAACAGAAAATATGAAAAGAGGATGCGTCCCACTGTGCTGTCTTGCCCCTCTTTCCATCACTTCCCCCTCCTCCCTCTCCTGTACTCTGCCTCTGTCACCCCACCCCCCTCTCTTAACCGCTCTCCTTTTTCTCCAGTGACAAAAGGGGGGGGTTTGGCAGTAAATGGGCTCAACCGGCACACACAGACGCACGAGCTCATCCATCACACAGAGGCGAAGGTGCACAAGATAGATAGACGACCCTTCTTCATTTCAAAACAATTCTCATTCATTCCACTCTCAAGGCGAGACTGCGGCTAATCTGCAGAGGAATCAGCGGGGCAGGCTGCAGACAGAGACAGTCTGCTGTCCTTGTGGTATTCTGCCATTAGGATACATGAGATGTGATCAGCACCCTCCCTTCCTGCCGACACGGTCTGTGGATACAGAGGCAGGCAAAATGCATCATGGGACATACAGCAAGAACAAAGACTAATCTCATTAGTGCTGTCCTCGACTAAAGAAATTCATAGTCGACTAACACTCGTGCGATTTTGTCGACTAATTGATTAGTTGATCTGTAAAATCTGAGTTTCTACACAAAGAATTGTGCAAAATAAATATTGTGTTTACCAGACGTGCTCATAAGTTTCTTGGATATAAGTCATTCAGCTTGAAAAAAGCATAAAAATGACTAATCGACTAAAGAAATCTTAGTCGACTTAGCCCAGTACGACTGACTAATGGACTGAGAAATTAATCAGAAAGAACAGACTATTGGTAGTCTGTAAGAAATCAATTACTAAGAAATGGCTGAAATGAATGGACTGTAATATTTGTGTAATGGAGAGACTTTCAATTTGAGAACGCAGAAGGATACATTTCCTGAGAACTGGACAAAACAGATAGTGTACGTCTCAAACTTTAGACCTTATTTTGTGTAAATAAGCACCAGAAACACATTCCAGTGTAACCACTACTCCCTCATTGTCTGTGTGTATACTGTATATTGATTTTTTTGTTTTTTTCTTTGTCATGCTCGAAAGGGCATCGTGTTCATGTGGTGTCAGTTTTGTAGTTTTTGTTCATTCCGTCTTTAAAAGTCAATAAAAAGAGATTAAAAAAAACATATGGAAGTAGAAATAAATCAGATTACACAGTGGCATGTGTCCGCTGTGTGCAGACAGCGTGCACAGTGTCAGCGTCTCCTCACACGGATATTTCTCTTCCAGCTCAGCTCGGCTTTCCTTCTCCCCGTGGAGCTTTTCAAGGTCACTGAGACGGTTGTGCTGCTTCACTTGCCTCCACTCTGCTGATGGAGCCGTCACATCACAGCCATGGCAACCGCAGCAGGGCGTTTACCCAACAGAGAGACAGAGAGCATCCTGGGATTTAAGACCCGTCCAGCCCGCCGTACTGTAGTCCATTAACGCTACATGTAGGGATTCAGCCCCGCAGCATGCATGCACTGCTCATACGCTCTTTTGTGTGTTAAGCTTCTGGTTGTGGAGAGACGACTGCTGCACTCTGCTGGCCAGAAAAGTCAACTGCACTGAGGTTAACCAGGCGGCTAACAGCCACTTCCACACGACTGAGCAACTACTCGCGCTTCACTGCTTCTCATCATCACTGCTGTGAATATATTTAAATATACTTCTTAGAATATAAGTCCAAATCCTTTGCTGGCTGGAGAGATTATGTCCACAATAACAAAGTCCATGACCACAGGATATTCAAATCAAATATTTGCAGCCAATGCATGTATGGTAACATGCCTTGTTGTTCTTGCAACCTGAACATTTGGACATACATCATATTAAGGGCAAAGAAAATGTAGTTGCAGATGCATTGTCAGAAGATGTCCTGTGGTAGACCTGCCTATCATCTCTTTATAATTCTATTATCCAAGTTTTGTTGTACTCTTAAAAGTGCTCCTCCAGATCCAAGGTTGCTGGGTCGTGAAGACTGGGAGAGAGAAAGAGCAGTATTGGGAGGTGATAGGGACGTTTTGTGTGTTGATAAAGGGTTTTTGAGACACTGAGCATGTTTACATGCACACTAATATTACACTATTATTCAGAATATGACAATATTTACAATTTGTCATGTAAACAGCATATTCCGTTTGGATATTCCAAAAAAGGCCTTTTTCCAAATATTGCATTTTCCAATAAAGACATGTGGGATATGCCTGTATTTTATTTTATTTTATTATATTTTGCCGGGGTTTTAGCAGCATTCTTTGGACATTTATACAGCACATTCAGAATATGCATCTCAATTGGAGTTTTTACTGCAGTTTCCCCAAGATTATGGCCAGTTTACAGCCTGTTTACAGCCTGTTTACAGCTTACAGTCAGCTCTGTGTGTTGCTATGGTTATTGGTTATTGTACACAAACCAACAGACAGGGGTAAAGATGCATGCATAAAATAAAGTCCACATTTCTGGTCAGAAGGAGAAACACGCCTACTTTTAAACATTACGGAGACGACGCCTGACGCACTGAGCGAAGAGGGTGAAGTCACGGCCGGAGCCGCGAGCCACCTTCACATGAAACTTTACGAAAAGGAGAATCAACAGGTTTTTGTACATGCGCTGATATCACAACGCCGACCTTTCCAAGAATTTCATTGAAGGAATGAAAGACGGAGGTTGTGTTTGTGCGGTCCTCCACCGGTGAAAAACTTTGAAAACATCCTATTTTGCACGGCTGCATGTAAACGGGAATATTAGTGGGATATTAATTTTCATTAGCCATGTACACAGCTTAATAGGAATATTGGCTTTTTTTGGAATAAGGGCAAAATTAATATTTTGTGGATGTAAACATAGTCAATGACAATGCTAGCATGCTGATGTTTAGCAGGTATAATGTTTACCATGTTAACCTTCTTAGTTTCGCATGTTAGCATGCTAACATTGCTAATTACGACTAAACACAAAGAGAATGTGATGGGAAACTTAATGCAATTCATCTTTATAGGGGAACATGAATATCTGTAACCAGACTTCATGGCAGTCCATCCAATAGTTAGACATGTACAGCTAACATTTCACTCTGAGGCGTCAGCCTCGTGGTGGCTCTACAGGAAAAGTCAGCGGCTCATCAAAGCCATTAGGATTGATCCTCTGGAGCCTGGGTGAATGTTTGCACAAAACTCCATGGGAGTCTACCCAATAGTTGCTGAGATAATTCACATAGCATTCAGCTCCATTTAACCGTAAACCATATTCTCACACCCACTTTTGTTTTGTCAGAACAGGTTTTGACTTTCAAAATGAGTCATCTCCTGCAGTTCCTGGACAGACCCATCTGTCTATCCAGGAGACTGCTGCATCTCATTTACTCACTGGTTGACATCGTGTGCTTAAGTCAATCTAATGAGGCTGGATCGCAGGTTTGCAGGTCAGATGAGTCTGACATTAATATACTGTAATGCAGAGGATTAACACGCTGCTCGGTCAGGGACTAATAAAATCTGTAAAACAGTGAAAACATAATGATTTATGCATGGTGGAGTATTTTTATGGACAAATTAATATTTTTTATAGCTCTCCTGATAAAAATGACACCTTTATCGGGCTGGGAGATTAATCACATTTTATTTTCAATTACGATTTTGGCTTCTAACGATTATAAAAACAAGATAATCGAGATAAAATGATTATTGTGCCGCATTCCGTTTCACAATGATGTTCTCGTTTTGTCTTGGGTTATAAATCCAACGCACCCCTCTTTCCTTTACAGCGGGGCGCTTTCATCCATTTTCACTGAGTTACTGATTGGAATATGTTGAATATAGTTTATCAAAATGTTGAATATAGTTTAGAAATGTATGTAAATATATGTTCAGAAATGTTCAGGAGGTTGTGGCAGTGCACTACAACAAATTTGATCTAATTCATTTTGATCAAATTTACTTTTATTTATTATTTTTACATTATTTATTTAAATGTATATATAGTTATATATTATTTATTATTCTGTAATTACCATATGTATCCTGTGACTGTATACATAGTGGACATTATTTTATAATGCTTGCTGTATATAATGTATGTGCTGTTTGTACTGTTGTATTATTGTTCACCTGCCTGGGGACTGGTGATGAAAATTTGCTTTTAGCTATATCATTGTATAGCTAATATATCTTATTTCATTTATTGAAATGTATGTTTTTTTTCTATGTGGTCCCTGTAATAAATAAAATAAAATAAAAACATATTTATTTTATATATTTATTTATTCATCTTTTTTTTTTTGCAGTTTAATTATATTTAAAGTTCAAGAAAGTTTTTTTTTGCTTGTTTTTTAAAGTTCAATAAATGCATGATGTTTCCAAAGTCATTGAGTGATCATGTTAAATAAAAATAATAGTTAAATAATAATATAATCATGATTAGGATTTTAGCCATAATCAAGCAGCCCTACAAACTAACAGTGATGTGACATTTCAAGAAAAAGAAGGAAAATGCGATAAAGAGGGCAGAACTGTCCAGAAAAAACAAACAAGGATATTGATTCGACTGCCACATTGCATTTCAAGAATGATGCATTTCTGGAGCAATTCACCAAAATGGCCACTGAACTTGAAGCCAAAGACACAATGACTGAACAGAGTAACTCTCTGCTACAGAAGTCACAGTGGAAGTATTTTCAGGGCTCACCTGCACGTTGCCGAAGTCAACAGTCTCATAGTGGAA
Organism: Heterobranchus longifilis; assembly: GCA_028570985.1. Taxonomy (NCBI): domain Eukaryota; kingdom Metazoa; phylum Chordata; class Actinopteri; order Siluriformes; family Clariidae; genus Heterobranchus; species Heterobranchus longifilis. The sequence goes on along the minus strand of JAOVVB010129996.1, from coordinate 2,429 downwards.
ATGGGCGCACTCTGCCAACCTGGGGAAGTGACCCCTGGGGAACGTCAGCCTAAAAAAAAACACAGCACAACAGCCCCTCATCAGTATTCAACACAGTGACACTGTGATGGAGAGAAAAGCAAAGCAAAGCAAAAGAGGGAAAAGAAAGAGAGATTAGGCCTCTGTGTGAGGGAACGGGGTTAGAGACTCGTCTGTCTGTGCCGCGCCCGTCATTTTATAGGTCCTCATTTCACTGGCCTGGATAAGAGCCCTGTTTTACAGCCCATAATAGCAGCAACACTGTCACAGGGAGAACCTACTTCTTCATGTTCTTGACCTTCATGCTCGCCGTGCTGACGCAGGAGCGCAGGAGGGGCTCAGCTGGGTGCTCTGTGATGTCATCACTCCTCACCTGCCAAACACAGAAAGCAATAATCAATCAATAAATGTCAGTCAAGTCACAGGACGACTGATGGAGAAGTGATTACAGTAAAAAATTAAAAAAAAGATTATGTTGATCACCATGAAACAGTTGTTGTGCAGCGAAAGACGCAGACGCCTGGTATAAGAATAAAGTATTCAGTTGTATCTGTGCTCATGTTATGTTGATGCCATTATGCTTATATGTTACATTATAGCAATGTTATGCTATATTATTTTAGTTTATGCTAATGTTATGTTATGCTACTGGAATGTTATGTTGTGCGATTCTATGCTATGCTGTTATGCTTTACTATTTAACCTATGCTATGTTATGCTAATAATGTTATGCTATGCTACTGTTATATTATATCATGCTAATGTTATATTATGTCATGTTTGTCTTATATTATGCTAATGTTATTATGCTATGCTAATCTATGGTGTGCTATTTCATGCTTAAGTTAATGTTATGTTACTGTAATGTTATGCTATGCTATGTTAAGCTATGCTATTTTATGCTAATATTATGTTGTGCTATGCTACTGTTATATTATATCATGCTAATGTTATATTATGTCATGTTTGTCTTATATTATGCTAATGTTGTTATGCTATGCTAATCTATGGTGTGCTATTTCATGCTTAAGTTAATGTTATGCTATGCTATGCTATGTTAAGCTATGTTATTTTATGCTAATATTATGTAATGCTGTCTTATGCTGCTGTTATTTTATGCTATGTTATATTAGGTCAGACCATGTCAGTATTTGGTATAAATGAATCTGTGAACATTAAGGTTACTCTTTTTGCCCAGTTTGTAATTGGATTTGTTTGTTTTTGGAAATGTGACGGGTGTGCAGGATGCTGTATATTTTGAAAATCTAAATTAAAAATGTATAAAGAGAGGAATATATGCATGAAAACAAAAAAAATTGTCATCCATCCTAGAGATCCCAATTATAAAAACAAGAAGGTAATTCGTCAATTAAGGTCAAGATGTAAAGAAAGTCGTTGTGGAGGCTATTTACATAAAACTGGAGTAACCAGAAGTAAAATGAAGTTGATGACATCACTTGTCTGTGACAGTATTATCATAACACCTTTACCGCATCACTCTCTCAGCTCAGGTGAGAGACGTCTTTAAATGCAGATTTACAGCTGTTCTCACCTTCATCACTGTGACTACAGACTCTCACACGTGTGCCACATGACCCGAGTGACATCATGTTCTGGTGACATCATGGTGTGAATCACCTACACAACTGATGCAGCCTCATGGCAGAAGGGCGACGTGTCCGTTGTGTGTTTATTTGTTTGAGTGGTGAGTCAGAGTGGTGTGTGTGTGTGTGTGTGCGTGTGTGTGTGTGTGGGCGTGTACCATGGCAGTGGATGTCTCCTGTGGCTGTTTCTCTTCTGGAGGATTATTGTTGGTGGCTTGAGGTAAGGCATCGTCTTTGTCCAGGTCAGCAGATGGTAGGACATCTCTGCAGAAACACACAGGCAATCACATACAAGAATTAAAACATGTTTTCTTCTATTCTGGATGGGAAAATACTCCAATGTCTATTAGTCTGCCTTCTTGGCACAACAGTATATATATTCAATACTTACATACCACATCATTGCATTAGCTTTTTTGCCAGTTAAATGTATTATTATGATGAATTGGAAATTACAAAAACCAAATTGCTTTAGCATTGACAATTGGTTAAAAGCCTTTATAGATTTATTGTCAATGGAACGGGCAATCTCAAATAGGCATGGGACGATATGAAGATTTCTTGTCACGATTACCCTGGCCAAAATAATTGTGATTCACAATATATTATATATATTATATAATAATAATAATAATAATAATAATAATAATAATAATATAATATAATATATATAATATATATATTCATATTTTTTTTCCTTAAAGAAATAAGACTTTCTCTTGAAACAATGAAACTTTTTTCTCTAAGCATTAAGACTTTTTCTCTTGAAAAAAATCTGACTTTTTTTCTCCAAACATTCCAACTTTT
>JAOVVB010129985.1:0-12301 GCA_028570985.1 Heterobranchus longifilis | reverse complement strand
TGCGACCCCTGTCCCTGGTTAGGCTTTTCTACTTAAAAATCACAACATATCATATATCATTACCAAAAAGACATTTCTTAAATTGAGCAACTTTTGTGCATGCATCTCTACCTCTACCTTGTAAACCGTTGGCTTGTATACAGTAACCATAGCAACGCACAGAGCTGACAGTAAACAGGCAAGACTGGCCGTAAACTGAGGTAAAAACCCCAGTTAAAACCCCCATATTCTGAATGTGCTGTTTACATGTCCAAAGAATGCTCCTAAAACCTGAATAATACCAGCATATCCCACATGTCTTAATCAGAAAATGCTAAAATGCTCTTAAAACAGAATGTGCTGTTTACATGACCGGTGTCGAATTCTGAATATTACTGTGCATGTAAACATACTCACTGTTTATGCTGCAGGATTTACAAAACATGGCTAAATTGTCACTAGTGCAGTAAGCTGTTTACGTGTGTCATTTTTTAAGATGTTTAGTGGTGTATTACGTAATGCTAACCGTGCTCTCGACATAATTAAAAAGTAAAGAAAGAAAAAAAAACCCATTAAAATAACGTTTAGAGTTACAATTTTCTCTCCTCCTCTCCTATTTTCATTTTCTTCTCTTATGTCTTCTCCTCTCTTTTCTGCAGTGTGTAAGTGTCTGGTCCGATCGGAGAGTCTGACCACAACACGACCGCAGCCGTCCATCTTCACAGACAGAAATACCCCATGCAGTCCTTCTGCAGCCACACCCTCGTGCAAATATAGCACGGACTACACTGGCGCTTGTGGAGAAGCTTTTTAGCTGAAAATATATGAAGCTATACCATATAGAGTTCTCAGAGATGTAATGACAAAGCAGCTAATTTAGCATCTCCTTGCACTAAAAGTGAGTATTTATAACCAAAGTATTGGAATAAAGCTTCACAAACAACACTAAAAGACACAGTTACATAACCAAAATCGTGTGATTGTTTGGGTTTAGGGGCGCCAATAACCTACTTTGTTTTCTTGACACCACCGTGTTTTTTTCCCTGTTATGGTGCAACGGAACAATGTCACAGCTTAACTTTATGGCTGGTTTTTACCAAGCAGCTTGTTAAATATTATTGGTGAGCAGAATACCCCAAAAACACTGAGCAACACCCTAACAAGACTGCAGCCAACATGAGCAGAAAACACTGGCCTGGTGGCGATGCATGAGCTGAATGTCATTCACTAGAACTTTTCTTGGCGGTACAACCAGCAGCAGTCTCTACTGAACAACAAGAGTTCTACTCAAACAAACCCAAGTTGTCCACCAAATCCCCAAGCATGTTCTCATACACACACAGTGACAAACACACACGGCCCTGATGGGACTGACGGAATCAATCTGCTTTCACACGCTGACGGTAAAGCTGTTAAAGAAGGGTGAGCAGTCCAATAATCAAACTTGATGAAAACAAAATGTATACAGATGAAGCCATCTAAAATTTCCCCTCCCAGCCTGTTCCCAGCTCAGTTCAAGCATAATTCCAGCTCACCTCCAGCCGCCGGGAGTCTAACCCCCTCCTCCTGTTGTCTGACAGGATGTGTCCAGATCCCACTGTAAACACACCCATTCATTAATGTATAGGGTGTTACCTGCTTCCTTCACAAAAACTCTTAATTTAAATGACTTTAATTCCAGCCACTGACCAGTCAAGTCCTGTCAGGGACCTGTCTGGGGCCCACCACTGAGGCATGGGAAATTCTAGGTGGCTCCATCTGTATATCTTCTTCTTTGATCAATGTCTTTGGGCAACACATTGTCATAAACAGTTGTATAATGAATACGAAAATGTATGCAGTTAACAGTTCATAGATATAATACGGGTTCCATTTTAAATACATGTGCCGGTTGTGTGATACACATCACCTCATCATCAACATCGCGATTGACATTGTGAAACTGGACTAATTCAGTAGGTTTAGGCAACAAAACAACATGGTATGGTTAGTAAAAAACACACAGGGATTTCATTAAAGTCCTGGTCACGTGATAGACACGTCATTAACAGTGCGATGAATGTTGTGAAACGGGACTAGTTCAGTAGGTTTAGGCTACAAAGCAGAAAAAATGAAGGAAAAGTACAATTATGGCGCCCCCCTGATCCGATATTTTTTCATGTTTTTAGAAGAATATGGTAAGCAAAGTAGTGTTCCTTTTGGTGGGTATTTAAATCTTTAGATGAAAATGCTTATAATTTTAGTCACATTTTAGTCAGTTTTTTTGTCTAGTTTTAGTCAACCAAAAGTCATTTGATTAAAATCTGATGTGAAATAAGTTTGACTAAAATGACAAAATTATTGGTTGTGGCTCGACTAAATTGACTTGAAATGTTCAATAATCTGATGATTAAAGGACGTTAGACAGACTACAAATAAATAGCTGACCAAATGAATAGAGAAAACATTTTCTCTTGCATTTTATACGTCGCGTGCGCAATTTAGTAAGTCGCACGCACCCTTTAAGTAAGTCGCATGCGCGCTTTACTGCGCGTGCTTTTTGCTCTGGCAACGCTGCCCAACGGTATTTCAGTGCAAGTGCCTGGCCGGGCAGGAGCTCCACTTCAGAAAGCAGACTACTTGTGCACCTTACCGCTTTCTGAAGTGGAGCCAGTGGAGTCCAGCCTAGCCAGGCACTTGCACTGAAATACCGTTGGGCAGCGTCTCCAGAGCAAAAAGCGATCGCAGTAAAGTGTGCGTGCGACTTACTAAAGTGCACGCGACTTATAAAACGCACACGTGCTTTATTAAAAAAAATTACATCCATGTCACCTCCCGGTAGTCGTGAGATGGTTGACCTCGAATGGTTAAAGTTAGTGTAGAGTTTTCGTGAGTCTTCGCAAATTTAGGGTTACCATCTAGGGAAAAAAAAGATTGCCCTTTGTAGACTAGGGCTCCAAAAAAAGCTAGGACCGGCCCTGCCTCTTCTGCATAAGTGTCATGAGGACTTAAGCTGTCTGTCTGTGGGGACATTTCTCGGCGGTCAGAGGGTGGGTGGGGTGTAGGAGCTACGTGCAGGGGGCAGGTAGGCTGCTACCTCACCCAGTTTAAGAGAAAGCCTCCCCACCACCACCACACCACACACACACACCAGTGGGTGTGTATAGCATCAGTGAAGCTCTCAGCAGCAGGCAGCACGTACACACACACCGCCACAGGCTCCATCAGACAGACGCCCATGATGAGAGGCTGCTCCAGCTGCACCAAGCTCACACAGAACCAGGACCGAGCGGGTAAGACGCGTCGCTCTCGCGGCTTTATTGACCCGTGCGTGTGTTTACATTGTTTACATTGTGCATCTTTAACTGGGTGACTGAGAGGGGCAGTTCGGGTAAAGACGTAAACAAGAGCCGATGTGCTGTCGCTGTGCTGGCGCTGTCACCGAGACCTTTACCCTACATAACAACAACAACAGGCGGCAATCTCTGCTTTTATTATAGTAACCAGACTGTAGCAGCGGCACGCTGCGATTTAACACAGGAGGAAAACACAGGCGGGTGTTTATAGGCTGCTGCTGCTGCTGCTGAAATAGGCTAATAATAAAACTAATAATAATAATAGCCGAATGTAAATGCTTCGCCTGAAGCTTCAGTATTACTATTGAAATTTACCATACACTGATCATGATGCTGAGGTTGATGCTTTGCGTTTTCTGGCTGTTTGTTTATGGTTGTTTATGGTTGTTGTTGTTGTTGTGAATGTACAGCTCATTCTGGGCTGCTGCGATACAAATGTCTTATTTACTGGATGTTGGCTCGTGTGTCGGAGTGGTGGATGTGAGTTTGCTGCAGCAGTGTTGTAATGTTAACAAACTATATTGGGAAATGACTTGTGTCCAGTAGCATGTAGTAGCTACTGTAGGCTAAAGGCTGTGATATCTGGCAGCTGCTGGAGGAGGAGCTCACAGAGCTGTTTCCTGTTCATGTCACAGTGTAAAGTATGACATATTTAACCTCAGTGACAACACATTTCCCACAGTGCACATGTGAAGGACTGCCTGCTGCAGTTTTCACACAGGCTACACAAGCTTTGTGCAGATACTTGACTTTAAATAGCAGGCTACATGCTCCCTGACCATCAGCTCAGAATGTAGGCTATATGTGCCACATTCTTTTTTAACACTTTAAAATAAGGGTACAAATCATATGTTTAACTAATGACTCATGATGTATTAATTAATGCACTGCCTTAAACAGCCTGGGCACACTGTAGCAGCCTTGTGTTATGTTGTTGTGATGTTTTTGTTTGTTTGTTTGTTTATTTGTACCCCTGTTTCTGAATGTTGTGTTAACTGTACAGACTGTGAAAGCAAATTTCCTCTACAGAGGACAAAATTAATCAGAATCTGAGGATGTATCATGAATTGCTCACCATTAGGGCTGCAACTAACGATTATTTTTCATTATCGATGATAATGATTGTGTCAACAAAATGTCAAAAAACAGTGAAACATGCCCTATAATTTCCCAGAGCCCAAAGTGACATCTTCAAATGGTATGTTTTATCTGACCAACAATCCAAAAACCCAAGTTTCAGTTTGTTATCATGTATGACAAAGAAAAGCATCTCCCATTTAAGAATCATGAAACCAGCAAATGTTTGCCTTTTTTTACTTAAAAAAATTACTAAAACGATTATTCGATTATCAAAATAGTTGCCAATTCATTTTCTGTCGATTGACTAGTCGATTAGTCGACTAATCATTGCAGCTCTACTCACCATTAACAAATTAAATAGACACTTAATAGATCATATAATAAGGGATGTTAATTCACATGTACATCATTAATTGATAAGCGATCAAATTAACAACATATTATCCCAGGAATATTATGGTTTTTTCCCCTTTTTTAAAATGTATTTATTTATTTGTATTTTTATTTTTTTGTTTATTTTTGCAGGGACAGTGCACAATTAAAGGTAATTGCACCAGAGTTAGCTAACAACTAATTTTCATCTGTTGTCCCTGGGCAGGTAGACAGAAAAAAACAACAACAACCACAGGACAACAAATACAATACATAGAAGAGCACTATACATAAAATCAGTGTGAGATAATACATAGGATCATGAATATAATAAATACAGTAAATACAAAGCAATCATTGGTGCGGTGACACTTTTGTGCAAATTAGTTAATATGACTTAATTATATGAGTGGTACTCTTATTATGAAGTGTTACCATTTCTTTCCCCAAACCTCTGCACTGCAGTGAGTTTATAGCTGACAAAGCTAAAAATATATCCCTAGCATGAGTTAGTGTGCCATTTATTTGTGGACCTGATGAACCTGACATATATTAGAGTCTACTAGCAGTCAGGGAATTTGAGAGAGTAGGAGCTATTTAATTAGAAAACCTCCATCTCACCATATTTAGGTCACAGACCCTGTTGCTCTAAAGACTTTACAGCTTCATATAATCAGTGCATCAGATAGTCTGTAAGAAACAAACAGATTAACAGATAACCTGAAAATGCAGTGACTTACCACTATATTACGCACACCCACACAGTGTAATTAAATCCAATGCAACACCTCAGCAAAACGTCCTGTCTTTGTAAAGCTTATAATGTTCTGTTTTTGTTGACACTATGATAGTGTGGATTTATCTCCATGGTAATTATAGGCCATTGTGAAAGTGTAGTTACTGCACTGCATTCATTTGAAAGACTATTAGAAACACCTTTTATACAGCTTTATACAAATCCTCTGACGCCTTTCCTCCACAAAATCTGAACATTATAAGCATTACATCTATAGGAAATAGGCTATAGAATTAGTTGCAGGGCTGTTGGATTGTTACAGGTGTTTGTTAAACGCTGGAGCTGAGTCAGAGACAGAAGGGAGAGCAATGCTGCCATCTCATGGACATTGTCAGCTCTTGCATGTTGGGATAAATAGGAATGAGATGTTTAAAACCTGTCACTTGCTGATTCAAGTATCAAGAGATAGCATTATTGTCAATATAGATCTATTTCACAGGGGATATTTTGACTTGTCATGGTAAGAAAGCACAGGTGTTATTAATAGCATTAACAATGGCTCTGTTCTATATCAAATATATCAAATGCCAGTATGTGCCAGTGTGCCGGTGTCCGACACAGGCCATCCACAACCCTGAAACTGAAGCCGCTAAATGGAATCCATTGCTGTTATTATTTACACCTGTGCTTTTCCTGCTGTGACAAGTCAAACTGTCATCTGAAAAAAGTGCTTATTAGTACATTTTAGAATCAGCAGAAATGCTGAAAAGGGACAGTTTTCTTCAAAAAGAATCAATACTCAAAGTAGTGGTTGAGTTGTCTTGTAAGTGACCCGGTGTTGTTTCTTAAGAGAACAAATAACCAAAAGCAATTTTCTATATTTAGAAAGAGTGCATACAATTTTGCAGGTTAAGATAACACTTTGTAAACATTTCATCCTGTGAAATAAGCAAACTTTAGCCCAGGGTCAAGACTTAAGCAACCATTCAAGCAAACTGTGCTACGATAAGGCATAATAACATAATGCATCTTTATTGAACATGTTGAACACCCATGCAGGTGTTTTGAGTCATTCTGACTAATAATTAGACCTCTGCTCAGGTTGAAGTTGGGTAAAACGTTGGATGTGAGGTCACTAAACTCAATGAACCAATAAGAATGATTATGGTCCCACCTGTCAGCAAGAGTGAGGGAGATGTGAATCAAGCACAATCCTTACACGCCTGCACAGTGGGGATGAGAGGTGAAATCAGGCAACATAAGTAAAAACCCCTGTGTGGTTGGACCATGGGTGTGCAGGGCCTTTATAACATGCAACATTTCTAGGTTTGCATTAGCAAATCTTCTTTGAAGCTCTCTCAGAATTCGCTTCATTTGGTGATAGTAGTATTGTTCTTATTTACACAATTTAAAGTACGATATAGGCCTATACTAATGCTTAAACTCTGCATTTTAAAAGGCCAACTTACCACCTAGACATGTAGATAGCACCCTGAGGTGTTCTAAATGTTCTCAGTAATCTCTCTCTGCTGCATATACGGTAGAAAGACTAGTCTGGGTTGTTATGTAAGCAGTGTCGGTATAAAGCCTATACTTCCTGGTCTCAGGAGACCTCCAGCATAAATAAAGTATAAATAAATAAATAAATAAAAAGGGTCTCTATTAAAGTAACTCCTTCAGCATCTCATAATATTACCATACCTGCCATGTTATAGCATCACCTCCATGGTCAAACAATTGTGCTGTTGTTGCGGTAACAAATAAATCTAAAACAATGTATCGTTGGTGCATTTCCATGCATTGCTACATTGTTTCCCCCGCCCGCTCAAATATATCCGTAAGATATCCGCTTGTGTTTTGTGGCTGAGCACAGCTTATGTCACTTACGGTAAAGCAGAAAATGTGCTGCGCCCGTACTGCGGTCATTACGGCCGACCGTTGGGTTTCATTGTGGCGAGACCAGAGCACGTGACAGCAGCACTGAGAGACCGGCGACCGGACTTATCTCCATCACCGCAGAGGGAGCAGCGTGGATGAAACACCGGTCATCTTCAGAGCAGCATCACGGGAAAAGGCCCCGTGTTCCCGCCGCGGCTGCCTCCACCTCACCGCAAGACGGAATGGAGGACAAAGCACCGTCAAATCCGCGGGAACTCACCCAAAACCCCCTCAAGAAGATCTGGATGCCGTGTAAAAATGGCCTTCCTGAAAAACACATTTCTCAAAGAAAGGGTGCGTATGACGACGTGGCGTCAGTAGTTAACGTTAGCATCCGTAACGTTATCTAATGCTATTTCAGCGGTGGCTGAATGAGTATCAACAGATAACTATCATTTATTTCGTCTGAGGTTTGTTGTTCGCATTTGCAACCACGTAGCCAGAAGCACTGTGGTAACTTAAATTAGTAACACTAATCCGCCCGCCCCCCCTGCATGTAGCTAGCATAGATTGTTAGCTAACGTTACTTTGTTTATTAGCGCGTGGACCACAGTTCGCAGAGTTCAGATGTCTTGCTGTTGCTGCAGCCATCTGGCTCGCAGTTATATAAGGATTCACATGATGAAGGCTGCTCGCATCGAGGAGAAAGGACTCACTGGTACTAGGGGTGTCCATCTCATTGTTACTGTGTGCCAAGTCAAAAACTAGCTGTTGGTAAACAGGAATTGTATCCCTGCAGTCATGTGAGTGATTATTTGCCCCCTGTGTGTGGATGTGCTGTTGCATTTTATCTGCGCTCACATTGGTCACTTGTCTGTGTGGTCAGTGTCTCCTCACTGTGGCCTGACTGAGACAGGATTTTTGAATCAATTGACTTGAAAATGCCAATGAAATCATGAGCTTGTGGAGGGAAAATTGGTCTGTAGTTGTGAAAGATACCTTTGTGTGTGTAATACATGCACTGTTTCTACAGCCTGTTGTGCTCTCCTCTGATAGCTAAAGTCTTTTTCCATGCTTTTACAGAAAGGGAAGGTTAAAACATGGATATGTATCTTACATGAAAAGGCATATGGGAAAGTACTACTAATAAAAACTGTCGCTCTCTGACCCAGTCATCTGTGCACACACTGCAACTGAGTGTGGAAACTAGCTGTTGGCTCTCTCCAGAGTAGTTAAAGTGCACCGTTTCACAACTTCTCGGACACAGCCTGGTGCCACCGTGATCTCTGCTCCTCCTGACTACATTGTCAGAGTTGCGTGATGCAACTTTGATTTTTAGGCAAATATCCTCATCCTACATCAAACCATCATTTTATCTTCATTCAATTCATTTAATTTCTATTTCCATCTCTTAACACACACTTACACAAACATCGCTGTTGTTCACACTACGCTGCTGTTGTGATACCTGGCAGAGGCCAGGCAATCCTGCACCTGCTGCGATGGACCGGTACCTTATTAAAACATCTGCAACTGTCACAGAAGAAAGCAACCCAAAATCTGCGTCGTCACCAATGCCACCCCCAGCAAATAATACAGCAAAGAAAAAGTGCCCCCAAATTTTGAAAATGCCACAATTCTTTAGACAGTGGGGGCAAAAGTTTACTTTGCATGGCAGCTGGATTCTCACAAAATCACGAGAGAATTGCGGATTTCTCAAAACAACCATCTGACGGTGTCAGGTTAGGCAAAAGTTGCTCCCCAAATACTTATTTCCTACACTAAAGGCCAGTTTTGAAAGCGATTGAGGCATATTTGCAGCTGTGAAAATAATTGTTGGACAAAACCTTGAGGTAAACTAATATGCTTGTACAGAGGCATTACACATGTGTGTGATCAGCACATGACTTAACCTTTCTTTCCCTTCTTTCCATCTCTCATTTCAGTATGTATGACCAACTGTCCCACCCTGATCGTGACAGTGGGCCTTCCTGCCAGGGGGAAGACCTATATCTCCAAGAAGCTGACCCGCTATCTTAACTGGATCGGAGTTCCCACCAGAGGTACGACTTCTCCGGCTCCAGTCAATAGTATTGTAGAAGCATCAATTCTAGAGAAAAAGGGAATTGATTCAGGATGTGCATCATGTGTTATGCTAAGACAAAAATGATCTAAAGTGTCCTTGCCTCCATCTTTCCCCATAGAGTTCAATGTTGGGCAGTACAGGAGAGAGTGTGTGAAGATCTACAAGTCCTTTGAGTTCTTCCGTCCAGACAACGAGGAGGGGTTAAAGATCCGGCGGTAAGCGTGGCAACTGCCCTCTCGGACTGCCTAAACAATTTATTTAGCCAGCAACCATGTGACTGATGTTATCGGTGATCTTTACAGACAATGTGCCTCAGCAGCGTTGAACGATGTGCGACAGTATCTCACAGAAGAAGGAGGACAAGTGGCGGTGGGTCAGATGTTAAATGCTGTTTTTTCGTTTAGATGTCTCAGGCAGGTCCAACACAGAATGCTAATGATCGTATCCACTGTCGTTCTGTCCATGCTGAACAGGTTTTTGATGCAACAAACACCACCAGAGAAAGGAGGGAAACCATCATCCAGTTTGCAGAGCAGAATGGCTTTAAGGTAATTTGTTGGGTCACAATTCTGAGAGGACATTAGTGGACATTCATACTAAGGCTACATCCACATTACTATGATTTTGTTTAAAAAAATGTGGCCTCACGTCCACACTACAGCAGCGCTTCTGAGCCCCTAAAACGGAGACATTTGGAAACGCTGCTGAGCCGTTTTAAATTGAAAACTTTGGGGCTGCGTTTTAGTCTGGATGGGCTGAAACAGAGACCATTGGAAACGTAACACAGACACCCATGTCAGTCAGTCTACATACATACCTTTTGTGATTTCATCCTTCTTGTGTGGGCACTCCTTTCCCGTTGCCATGGATAGATAATGCTCCCGGTACCGCTCTAATATGTCGCTGTATTTGCTTTGCAATGACTCCCAATCTGTTTTTAAAAAAAACCTGCTGTTTTAAAATAAAAACATAGTAATGTGGATGCAGTTTGAGCTTAATTTCTTCTTCTCTCAGGTGTTCTTCGTGGAGTCTGTGTGTGAAGACCCAGATGTCATACAGGAGAACATAGTGGTAAGTGTATGAGTTTTATCTCAAGATAAAATTAAGTTCTGACCATGCTGTACTCACTCTCCACTGCTGTTTCTGTGTTCAGCAAGTGAAGCTGGGTAGCCCCGACTACACCAACTGTAACACGGAAGAAGCAGTGGAAGATTTCATGAAGAGGATCAAGTGTTATGAAAACTCCTACGAGACGCTGGATGAAGTCCTGGACAGGTGAGGTGAAAGCTGGTGTGGAGAGTGTGTTAGGAAAGATGTCGTAGCTGTGCAAAAATATGGGAATAACTAGCTTAGCCTATTAACATTTTCAAGTACACTCTGGTGTTTTCATCAGAACGACCGAGCAATAATTTAGTATTTTCTGTCAGATTGAATAAGATTTTATTATTCATTGACTCAACTACAAGTTCACTTCAAGTACTAAAGAATGCTGAAGTAGTTCACTTTATAAATTAACTAAATAAAGAGGACCAGTCTACAGATTGTGGACAGTTGACTTTGTCCATTCATAAACTTACAGACTGAACACAAATGGTCCACAAAATAAATTATAAGAAGGCAATACTTGCACATTCTTTCCTCTCCTCTCGATAGATAGATAAGATGGTATGATAAACAATAACAATGATGGCATACGTAAACTCCTTCAGCAGATAATATGGACAGTAACAAGCGCCACGACTCAAGACCCGTGGCTGATTGGGGTGTAACGGTTCTGAAACCAAAACCGCGACAGGTTTTGGTTTCAGAACCGTTACACCCCAAGTGGTTTCACTTTATCTGTTAGAAGTGAGATTTTAAACCCTAGTAGCAGCCGTTCTACAGTTGCTGAAATAACAAATGATATTCATGTTGCATAATGTGATTAATTTGTATTCCTAAATACAAATCACATCAAACAATGTTGAACAGGAGTCTTAACGTGTCTGTGGTCTCCTCTCAGGGATCTCTCCTACATTAAAATCATGGACGTGGGTCAGCGGTACATGGTCAACAGGGTGTTGGACCACATCCAGAGCCGGATTGTCTACTACCTCATGAACATTCACATCACACCACGCTCCATCTACCTGTGCCGCCACGGTGAGAGCGAGCTCAATGTCAACGGGCGAATCGGAGGAGACTCTGGCCTCACACCTAGAGGCAAAGAGGTACATCAAACTTTTTCAACAAGAGATATGTCTTCTGTAGGGCTGCCCCCTGAAAGTCGGAGATTCAAATCATCAGTTGCAGACCCCTCAAATCGATGGAGATTATTCAAGTCGAGCCATGTTTTTTTTTTTTTTTCAGTCAGTGTACAGGGCTGTAGAGCAGTAAAGGAGCAGTAGAAAACACATTTAATTTCCTATAAAATCTTCACAATAAAAGTGCCCTGTTATTTTGTTATTTAAAAGCTTTTATTGTGAAGCAACAAAATCAGGAAATGCTAGCTCTTCTGCAGCACATTTGACCATCGCTGGTTTTCGCAAATCTAGAATTACCTTCTAGACACGGCCATGGCACTTAACACACAACAGCTTCTACAACTAAAAGTGAAAATGAAGCATAAAAGAGCAGATATCTGAAAGAAAAAGCAGCGACGCAGGAGACTTCAAACCAGAGATTCAGTTAGACGCTACAAAAGTACTGAGAGCTGAACACAGCAGACTTTTAAAAACACCTTTTTCTCTGCTGACATGAGTACAGCTGCTGCTCGCCACACACTGAGGAGGGGGTGGAGCTACACACTGAGGAGGGGGCGGAGCTACAGTCAGCTGTGGACCTGCGTCCCATCCC
>JAOVVB010129965.1:0-10576 GCA_028570985.1 Heterobranchus longifilis | reverse complement strand
TACTCCTTTTAATCTAAAGGCAGCGCATACCAGATCCACTCCTTCCATTCTTACCTTTCACAATAAAAGCCCTAGACATACTGTATATACCACGTAACTGTTTACCAGAGGGAACAAATTCACTCAGAGCATTTTGCTGAAGAGAAACTCATAATATCTCAGAGTAGCTTAATGTTAGGCTCTACGATAACTGTCCTCGGACGGACGGACAAACAGACAATTGAACATTTATTGAATAATGTGATAATCGCAAATCCGCATTGCTGCTGGTATGAATAGTTTTGATGTGAATTATTCGCCTTTTTGTGTTGTTTGTTGTGTTGTTCACATCCCTGGTGTGTAAAGGGCATAAAGCTGTTACAGTTTCAGTGAAAAAAAATAATTGTCAGTAATAAATGCATTGTTAAATGAGGTCCTCTAGCCTTCAATCATCTGAGCTGGCAGGGGCACTGACACACAATGTCAACAAACCTGCGCTGGGAAGTGCGGCTAACAAGCATTGTTACAAAAGAATACGGACCACACCATTTAGCATCTCTGACCTAACTTTTGCATGCATGTTTTGACGTGCTACAGCTGACTAATTAATTAGATATCTAGCATGCAAATTAACATTAGCAGTCTTCCCCCATTTGTTTAGTAGCTCGTTCAGCAAACAGAGCAGAAAGAGACACAAACTTATGTGGGTTGTGTTTCAACGTCTGTGGCTCTTTTTGTGTTATTTTGAGGCTGTTGTCTCTCTGAACTGTGACCTCATTGTTTCCTGTCTGCTCAGAGAAACAGCATTTTGACTGGAATATGATACAAAAATAAAAAAAATATATATATACATTTCACCCTTTTGGGTACAGATTCTGTCTTCAGAGAGAAAACATATGGTGTGTACTTTACAGACCAGATTGCAGTGTTGGAATGTAAGTACTTCTGAGGTACTTTACTTTTTCACTGTGGCAGATACATATTTAATCAACAATTGACTTCGTATTGGCAGATACCCGATATTAAAGCATTCAGATCGAGATTAGGGCCTAACAAACTTCAGGACGATTGGGGCATACCGACAAAACATTTGATCAGGTTATAAAATATTATGCATTGACATAATAGATTATGATTCCAGATTAATTTGTCATTTTCTTGTGTACTTGCATATATAAAAAACTAAATGCAGTTCCTCCCAGCCCACTGCAGTGCAACAAGAAAGGATAAAAATATATATGTCTCTTAAAAATGATACATCTAAAAACATCTAAATTAAGGCTGGGCGATTTGGCCAAATACCCCTATATAGATCATTTTGTATGTCGATAACGATATATATCACGATATAGCATGTTTTCTGGTAATTGTGTGAATGAAATACTTGACAAATGAAAAGTACTGAGTATTTTCTCATGTTATTAAGAACTTTAGTGCAAAATGAAAATAACAGTTTGAAGTGAAATTTTAGAATATACATTTATAGCTATACACAGTTTGTTAATCACATTAAACTGAGCAGTAATGCAAAGTCTGATGTAAAGAAACCACAATCTTCAAATGTCATTCCCTCAAAATATTTCACAACAGATTTTCTGACAAACTTGAGTTAGTATGTGCTTGTCATTATCAATTTAGACAACGTAATTGTGTATCACGATATCTCGATATATGATTTCATCACGATACGATTCCATTGAAAGACAATAAATTATCATATTGAATTATTGCCCAGCCCTAGGCCGAGGTCACTGTGACCTCACATAACTAATAAGTTTCACAAAAATGTCTAACATGATAAAATGATGAAGTGATGACATTTTATATCCAAAAGGTCAAAGGTCAACTTCACCACAACATCATAATATTCTGCAAACATCATAACTCAGGGACAGAAGGAGAGACATTTGATTGGATAATGAATTAGTGACACTAATCTTGGGTGTCCACCTTAAAACTGTGGGGATTGTTTAGATCTTCTGTGCTGCTGTTGAAGGTGAAGCTTCCAAATTTCGCCAGAAAATACACATACACTTTATTAAATTTAATATATAATAATATTATATTTATCTTCACTTATTATGCAAGTCTGGACATACATGGATGTAAACTGCAGCTTGACTGGGTGGTGGAGATACAATCACAAGGCAGTAATTCTAGTTTTACATCATTGTATAAAGAACATATTTTGGTTTTAGACTGTTGCTCAGACAAAACAAAGCAATTGGAAAGTTTTAATGGGAGTTTTTTCACTATTCTCTGATCTATATCTATACACTAAATTAGCATTTCCCTCACCTGGCATGTTTTAGATCTCTGTCTGCTCCAACACAGCTGATTTAGATGATAACCTCATTATGAACTCCTGACGCTGCTTGACAACAAGCTGATCATTTAAATCAGAGCAGGGAGAGATCTAAAACATGCAGGACAAGGGGTACTCAAGGAGAGGTTTGAGAAATGCTGCACTAAATAATCAATGAATAGTAGGAATAATCAATTGGCTGTAGCCCTACACACTGCTATCGAAGGACAAACCACTTTAACTCCTGTGTTAATGCATTCTTTAAAATGGCCTGGCTTGGCGTCATATGTCTGATTGATGCCTCTGGCTGCAGATAGTGACTTGCATATAGACAATGCCAGGAATTCCAAATCTGCATTTTGGGACTAAACATGAGAGGCTGTCTGTTTCTTATGTTTACAAGTGAGAGAGTAGTAGTGTTGAGTTTAAAGAGACAGAAGTGGAGTGGTGGTTCTGGCACAACTTCACCTACTTCCAATATGAAGAAGGGAAAGAAGTCTAAAGAAGTCAAAACTCCAGCAACACTTGCAGTATATAGAACAACTTTATTGTAAGACCAACGTGTTTCGGCTTGTGGCCTTCATCAGGGTCGCCACGACCTTTCATGACCCTGACGGTCGTCACGACCCTGATGAAGGCCACAGGCCGAAACACGTTGGTCTTACAATAAAGTTGTTCTATGTAAGTGTTGCTGGAGTTTTGACCACTTTAGAGTTATTTTAACCTTTATTTAACCAGGACAGTCCCATTGAATCTCTTTTTCAAGGGATACCGGGCCAAGACAGGCAGCAGCATAAAAACACATAGTTACAGAAAACACAAAACAGACAAAATTACAATAAGCTAACAAGCAAGTCACATTTCAAAAGACAAATAAGAGAGTTAGTTACATCACCAGGTCAGTTTAAAAACATTGACATCTGCCTCTAATTCTGTCATACACACTTACTGGAAATACTCGTTTAGTTTTTCTGAATGGGGGCCAGATTAGATAAGGTGAAAATACCTGAGGGCCACATTAGGTTATGTGAAAATACCTGAGGGCCACATTAGATAATAAATACCTGGGAGCCAGCCAATTGTACTGATTAGTTCCGCCTGCGTAGTTCCTACTTGGTATGTGTCTACAAACTGTGTGATGCTGCTATCATAAGGTGAACGGGAAAAAAAGCAGAGTGAGCTTGCTTGATTAACCAATATTGTGTGGCGGGTCACATATAGTATATTGTCAGAAACAAGGCGGGGGCCGTTTAAAATCTGTGTGAGGGCCGCATTTGGCCCTCGGGCCGGACTTTGGACATGCCTGGGTTTAGACGAAGGGTGGCGCCTGGGTTAAGCATGCAGGATTGACACAGATTACATGGAGGTCACTTAGCCGGTTTGTAATTTGGCTATAAACAACCGAGTCTCTTGCTGTTCTATGAATTTGGCCATGTTCTTGTGTTCCCATTCATTTCAATGTGGGTAGTGGGTTTAGGCTGCGGCAGTGGGTGCCGCCGGGGGGCGCAGCGGTGAAAAGTCTGTGTAACAGCTGATTAACAAGCTCCAAAACAAAGCACTGTCCCTCGTCTCTTTTTTTTCTCTTTTTCTCTGTGATGCTGTGTGGGAAATGAAGCTGCCTTCAACTGCGGCTGGAAATCTCGGGATCAGAACAACGCTCTGACGAAAAACAATAATTGTGAAATATAAAGTCTACCTGTGCTACATTGGGGGGTTAAAGTACACAACAGGGCGTCACACAAATGAGCCATAAGTGACACTCCCACACCGCCGGACGACCCTGCGGCGAATCGCCGGATTGTGATTGTGTCAATGAATTCAGCTTTTCTTTGACGATTTCAGCATCGACCCTTACTGACAGAAGTTACCTGAATCTCGATTGCTGTGAATTCTCATACATGAGCTCAATCGGATACACAGTCTTTGTGCTATAGGGAGCTGACAGGGTAAAGTCTGTTTAATGTCCGATACAACTGAACAGATAAGTTCAGGGCTGCACTGCATGTGTGAAAGGCGGCTATTCTCAGAGAGCTACCTCTCCCACATTTGGAGCAGAAAAAAACTTTAACCATAAGCATGTCACGTTAAAAAAAAAACTTGTTTCCAACAAACGCTGCTTTCCACGTCTCAGATATCTAAAACGTCCCTCACAGAACGAACTACAAGAAGCATCAACATTTCCATTAAAACTTTGCCAAGTTTTATTGTTTTTTGTGGCTAAAATAAACTTGTCTGTTTAAGAGAATGCCTTCTAGCGTGCATTTAATATTATTGTCAAATAAAAATACCTTTCTTCGCCTTGAAAGAATTAGGCAGCTCACAATAATTAGTCGTGTCTTTAAAAACTTTTAATTTCTTTAAACTTTAGCACTCCACTCTGCCCACAAGGACGTATCTAGTTAAGAGTTACTTCATGTTTAAGCTCTTAAATGCTTCAAAGTTGGAAAAATCTGAATTATCTCATATATTCTGTCCCTTTGAAGCTTTGATACACTCATATCATGCAATACACCATGACTCTGCTTACGCTGTACCCTTGTATCAAATGTAAAAACATGCCATGTGTTTTATCTGCGTAATTCACTGAATGGATTTAATGGAATTCATCGCATGACATCTCTCTTCCTGCTTCCTCTGCTCACTACAAGTAGCCCGGCGCAGTTCATGCCACCAAATGACACACTGTTATAAACACACGGGGGGTCGGAGTTAACCATCAATCATAGGAGAGAGGAAATGTGATCCTCAGCTGCTGTCAGACAGTCAGCCGGTGCAGCCCGACAGGTAGATCTCTCACACACCAAACATTCAAACGTGGAGGAGGCAGACCCCGCTCCTTCCTCGGTTCTCCGGGTGACGTGAGTCACACTCGGAAAGCAACGTATTTGATTTTGCTGTCAGTTTACCTCGGCCGCGGAGGGGGCGAGAACAGGCGCAAAGTGTTTGACTGACCTACATACTGTGTTTATGTGTCCTGCCGCTGTGCTCGTGGAAGGACTTTGAGTTTGAAAGGAAACATGCCCACACATTTAATAACCATTGTTGAGCTGACAGAGCAGAGGAGGAGCACAAGACTGATAGACACCTTTTGTTTGCACGCGGCAGTGAAAGGTAAAAGCCCACATGCCATTGCGATGACGCTGGTGCATGCCAACTCTGTGCACATACAATGAGTAATCTGACATGTTACCAGAATCGCCACATAAACCCTTTTCATATATGGAATCTGTAACGTTGGCGGCTTTTTTGGCATTCGACGGCTCTTCCCCTGTGGTTTCTAACCTGGGATGAACCTGGAGTCATTACATGATTTCCAAGGCAGAAAATAAGAAAAAAAAAAAATTCTGCCACATGAACTGACATAGAGAAATTAGATAGTTTTCTATAATGCCTGCTTTTTGTGAAATATCGTATAGTTTTATATCTTCTAACATTTTGAGTCAATAACATCAATTGAACTTGGCAACAGATTCTCACTCCCAATTCTTCAAATGCAGCAGCTTGGTCACTTTTTAACACTCTGGGTATCCCTTTGACGTACATTTTTCAACATGCAGGGTAGTTTCCGTTAGGTTAGGTTAGGTTTGGGTTAAAATAACTACATTTGTTATGTAAATTACATTCATGGCGTTGTTGCTAATGTGAGCTATTTCTAACACAAGCAGAGAGAAACACACATTTATGATATATTGTCAGTTTAATAATCCAAACAAAAGCAGTTTGCAGTGGACATGTGTGTGAATGAACATGCTTCTTTCTTCTCTCTTATTTCCAAAGTGGTGGTGATTGTTTTTTCACATTTAGAAACAAATGCAGCGTGTCTTGTGTTGTTGTGGCTCTGAGGAAAATGTCTCTGTGACAGCAGTTCCTACAATAATACCACTTGGAAACGCTAGGGGCGGAAAAGTTGTCTGTTGCCACGGAAACATTTTTTTTTGGCAAAATGTTGTGGATAGGGCTGCAATACATGCTTGGTATTTGGCAGCTGATGTGGTGGAGGTGGTGATGGCACTGATGGAAACGGCAATGAGTTGGAAAATAATGAAGAAGAAGAATGTCCGTTTTCTCACGGGCTGCACCAGTGATTGATTTTAGAAATGTATTTTTCAGTTGAATGTGAACCTCTGTGGCTTAAATCATAACCATCATAAGAGACACTGAGCTCTGCTTCTCACTAGTCTCACCATCATTTATAAGCCAAAATCTAGATCTCGGAGTCGCATTAATTCCAGCATTTGAAATCCTTTTTCTCGATTGTGATGTAAATAGTATAAATATAGTGTTCACATTACAAAACATTATACCAGGAATGTGCTCTCTTCCACACAAGGATTCGATTGGTGTATTGCCGGATTACGCTGCACTGGCAGGTTCATTGTTTTTTGCCGGATGATCTTGTTTCTTTCTGCAGGAGACCCTTGCATCTGCACTGACATGAATGTGGAAGCTGTGGGTTTCATGCAGTGCCATTGTCCAACAACCAAGCCAATCAGAGCTTTGTACAGGAGGCGGGATTAAGAATAGGGACGTTATCTTCATGTGCCAGAGCCCAAAGAAAATGGTGTCAGATAAGTTGCCACGGAAAACGGCAACAAATGAAGAGATTGGTGCAGCTGCATGTACAGGTTGTTATGAGAGATAACAACTCTGAAATCTGCATTTTCTACCCGAAAAATATTAACTGCAACTACTTCTGCAGCTTTCATGTTGACTAAAAAATGACCTTTGCTAGGGGCAAACATCAAACTAGAGACTAATGAATTAAGTGAAACAAACTGGCAAGTCAGTCTGATTATCAGCTAACTCATTTAAATCTCATTTGCTCTCATACGGTTGCCTTTGTAAAGCAGTTTGCTGCATATTCATACTTTGAGCAGTTGGCATGAAGCAAAAAAACATGTTTTATTTCCCTCTTTTGCAACACTTTGCATGAGGAAAAAATTAATGAAAACACATTTTTATAGACTGATCCAACATGACAAGAATTTTGTTGTTTATTAAACCGATTTTATTGTCTTAACGCCTAAGAAATTAAATTGTGTTGCTGCAGCCTTTTACATTAATGTAACTGCATTATATTCAGACATGAGCCACGTTGGAAAAGTTACAGAAACATTACTTTTTCAGATTGCCACCTCACTTTTATATACTGAGCTATATTTGCAGTATTGTTGGTGTCAATGCCATTTTGCAGGTGAATCCATGCTTATTTATTACAAAGAGAAACAGACTGTACAACACAGGATCACATGTTACCAGCAGAGTTCACAGTGCAGTTTAATGATCATTAAAGCACCGTTAATGAAATATTAATAGTGTCTTGTCAGTGCCAACTCTCTCCATCACTCATCAGGGGTTGGAGGTCAGGCTGCTGACTGTCTGGCAGAATTCATCAGACTGATTAAAAGTCCCCACAAAAGGTTAATGTAGTTTCACTCCGGGAGCGAGACTGCTCTGTCATGGTCGTATTCGCCAAATGAGGAACCATGGTTCCTCGCCGGGTTTGCAGGTCGTTCCATCTTTAGGTGGAAACGACTTTCTCACCTTTCCTCTGTCTTCTCTTCTTGTTGTGTTATTCAAAGTGGGCTCCTGAGAGAGTGTGAAAGCTGCCGCCCTCCAAAAGAAACAACCAGCAGGCACCTCTGCGGCTGTCATACGGTGTGTTTAGGTGTCACAGGACATCCTCTGACACCTGGTCTCCACTCAATACAGCTCGCTCTCTCTCCGGTCAGACAGCCTTGAGTTGTCACTCAGGATCTCCAGTTGTCTGTCTGGATGAATGCAGGCAGGCGGTAAAGAATTGAGGGAGTATGCAATTCACATTTTCCACCAAAATTAGTGCGTATATGCAGGTTTTTTTTAAATGCATGAACACCATTTAAAATAGGCGATAGACTGCTTTCCCATTGCCAGTAGACAAGTTTGTCTTTCTGTTTTTTTTCCCTGGTGGGTCACGTTCGACATCCCAGAACACTCCGGAAAACAGGGTTAAACAGTACAAAGCAGCATGGAGACCAGTGAAAATGTTACGGTGGTTTCTTCTTTTTATCTCCGCCAGGCGTAACCATGGAAGTAGATCATGCATTTGGTCGCGTGTGTGCGTGTGAGTGAGTAAGTGTGTTTGTGTGTCTGTCTGTCTGCAGCGTAATCTCTCATTTCTTGTGCACTGTATGCTCAAGAGCCTCTCGTAGTTGCAGTGCTTCACAATTTTTGGAAAAACCTGTTCTATTGACTCTTTTATACCATCACTGACTGCTGACCTCTCACTCCACCGAACCACCCGGTGGCTGCAAGTGATCAACAACTGCTTCACTTACACAGCAGAAGGTGGTGCACCCTGGTAGCTCACCTGAGCGTTCGCCTCATATACAAAGGCTGAGCAGCGGAAACAGGTTTGAATCCGACCAGTGGCCTGTGTGTGTTTTCTCCAAAACACAGATATCACTAAATCCAATGGGGGACAGAAGCCTGATGATGAACTGCGGGGCCAGGAGTGTATGCATGGAGGGAGTGTTTGCGGGTGTGGAATTAAGATGTCACGATTATCCTGGCCAAAATAATTGGGATTCATTGATATTATCCCGATAATCAACGAAATATGCTTACAACTCTTAAAATGGCAGTAAAACACGCTGGAATCACTTCAACATCCCAACTTTTTTCTTGAAACATTGTGAGTTTCTGTTCTCAAAACATTGTGACTTTTTTTCTCAAAATAAATTTCTTTAATATCTTTAAAATAAATGAATATGTTTTATTGCATCACAGATAGGACACTGTAGTGAACTGCAGTGAATTCATGAGGATATTCACGATTATCCTGATGATGGAAATTCACCACGATCAACTTATTGTGAGTGTTTTTTATTGCTATCCATTATAAACTTGTATATCGTCCCATCCTTACCGTGCAGAGCTCTATCGGGAGGGACAATTGAGTGAGATTCAACTCTTGTTTGGGAGGAGAGAGGGAGACACGCCTGGTGGAGATCTGCACTCTGCTGAGTGCACTTTTCATTTATATCTGTTACTTATTCAGTCTCTCTTTGCCGGCTAATTTGGAGCAATATTCTAGCGCTGCTTGGATGGAGACGGACCAAATTTGTGGCTGAGATGACAGAGTCTCATAAGTTACCGACATGTCATAGCTTTGTGCCGGAAAAGGGGCAAAAATTAGCATGTCTACCCTCTTGTTTCCATCACTGCCGATAAGAGCTGGAGCCGATAAATACCTGTGACTACTGCAGAGTCATTTTGTTCGGGGAATGAATGCAGATTGTAGCCTGTGGGAAAGAGGCTCAAGATAACCCACAATACACCAGTCAGAGTAATGCATCGTCATGACAGGAAAGATAGAGAGGGGTTTGTGTTTACAGTGACATTTAAAGGTTTTGTGCATCGCCTTCAAATGAATTGATTCGATTTTGCAGCATTTTAAAGTACATTCACTTCACACTTCACAGAGCTCAGCCTTCGTTCTTTCCCGATTGGATGTGATGGGAGCCTTGAACACACTGATCCCGCTCCCGTTTGATGTGCTGACTGTCTGTCCCCGGGGTGGTTTTGATTGCCTCTTTACTCCCCTCCTATGTAAGCCAATAGGAGCCAGCTTGCCATCTGTGGGAATTGATACCTCTGCTGAATCATACTATTAAAGTGCTCCTCCATCTTCCTTTCCACTGTCTCTGCCCGCACCCTCTCACCCCTCTCTCCCCTCCCCTCCCCCCTCTTTCTGAGGGGACACGTCTTATCTTACTGCTAGATGCAGGAGACGTGTCTGCCAATTAGGGCTAAGGCCGCGTTCAGACTGAAAATAGACCACTGCATTACAAAAAGGTACGGCTGAGAAGATGATATACCAACGTCATAGTCCATTTTTAATCATACGTCTGTGCTTTTCAATGCTTGATAGATGCCACACTCTGGAAAGTTATCACGGGACAATCCTTATATCCTCCAGTCAATACTTATTTATTATTGAATATATATTCATATATCTGAAAGGCCATATACCTCAACTGTATGCTATGTTGCAAAGGTATTTGTATAATAAGTGCTGTAGGGCAGGAACAATTAGATGGTCAATTAGTCGATCTAAAGGAAAATAATCGCAATTATTTTGATAATCGAATAATGGTTTCGGTCATTTTTCAAACAAAACTGCCAAATATTCTTATGTGAGGATTTGCTGCTTTTCTTTGTAGGGTTACACAATTAATCTGAATTTTATCGAAATTGCAATAAGATGAAGAGATGTCCCGGCCTACAAATCGTATTCTACAGACTTAAGAA
>JAOVVB010129954.1:0-12302 GCA_028570985.1 Heterobranchus longifilis | reverse complement strand
ATTCTGTTTGTGTTGTTTCTTGTTATGCACCGTGACATCAAGTCAAATTCCTTGTACGAGAAATCTACTTGGCAATACATGATTCTGATTCTGATACAAGCCTCTATAGATTACCATTGTAGTGTTGGCTGGTGAGCAAATCTAGCAGCCACTTGCATATTTTACCAGCATCTGGCTGGTGCTCATGTCCAACCCTGATCAATTCTAAATAAAACACTGTGTAGTGTGCACTGATCACATCAACTACAGTAATTTACTGCTGTTACTCTTGTGGGTCCACGAAACAAAAATTAAAACAACCCCTCCTTGCAGGCCTGAATGTAGCTTGGGTGATGTGTGTGTGTGTGGTAAGGTACCAGTGGCGTCTTCACTTACATGAGCAATGCATTTGGGTTATTGACACTCACCCTGGCCCGGACGATAACGGCTGACGACAGTCCAAACCTCCGTCCCACTGGCAATGAAGTCCAAACTCAGTCCCAGTGACAATGAAGAAAGTCCAAACCTCGGTCCCAATGGCAATGAAGAAAGTCCAAACCTCAGTCCCAGTAGCAATGAAGAAAGGAAAACGGCGGGTCTAAGTTACCTTCACAGTCCAAACATCAAACCGCTAGCATAACATTAGCTAGTATGCTAACAAATAGCTAAGCAGACCACGGAGTTAAGATTAGCTCACAGAGAGACATATCCACCGACAAAAAACGTTTAGCTGTATAACCCACTCCTGACAAATGAGTTATGTTGTTAGTAGATTCACTGAATCCTACGCTTAATTGTGTAGCTAGTCGCTAGTTAACACCGAAACACACTAACGGCGGCGTCTCACCCAGCACACGCCCGCCGCCTCTGCCTGCTAGTCCCGCCCCTTAACCAATCATAATTATAGAAACGTGATGTCTCTCTATATGGACCAATCTGAAGCAGATAAAAACACTAAACGAATAAGCAGGGTAGTGTGTCACCCTTCGTTTCAGACAAACTATGAAGAGGTCAGAATTTTAAAGTGACATGGCATTGACATTGTAGCAAGTAAATACAGTCAGGTCTTGACATGAACTTTTTGAGGCGCTTTTCCTTCGGACAATTAAATTTACCTTTCATTTGTCCAGACACAAAATTCACTTGTCCGGGTGTAAATTACAAATTTTAGTTTAGTTAATAAATTGAATTAGTTGAAATTTGAAGTTATTCTACTGTACTGTTGTTGTTTTCTTGTTTTTTGTTTATTTAAAAAAAAATGGAACTCCAAAGTTAAAATATAATCAAATAATCATCTTTGACCTGTAATAAAAGATGATTGAATGTCTTAAAAACTGTTCAGTAAAATCACATATCATTTGACATGGATAAAGTCAGGGTCGTCCTGAACAGGAATCTATTGCAAATTTCAGCTAACCTATTATGGAAATGTTTTTATGACAGATCAAAGATGATTATTTGATGATATTTTTTAGAACTCAATTTTTTAAAATAAAATACTGTACAGTAAAATAACTTAAAATTGTATTATAATTTGATTTCATATAATGTGCAATATAATGTTTTTACTTTAAATGTAAGAAATGATTGCTGAGATATGGGTCTTTCTTTGTCCTTTATGGCTGCTTCAAGCACTGTGAATAGACAAGCATCAAAATCCAAGCGGTGGCTGGCTTGACCACAGTCAGTCAAACACACAGTATTTTTTTGTTTATGACTTTTAACTTATTCAGGGGTTACGTACATTTTCATCAATATCTAGTGTTGACGATTACACAGGGATTTGAAAAGGAGTTGTTTCCATGGTGTTGTCACAATTGAGAGGGTTGCACAACTGACAGTATATTAGGATGTTTGACATTTCAGGGCAAGTAAAATGCCATGTTGAGCTAGTAAATTTAGCAACACCGGGCAAGTGGTAAAAAAAAGAATGAAACTATGTTTTTTTACAGAGCTGATGATGGAAATAGCTAAAGAGTGAGCTATCTCACTTCTTTCTCATCTCTGCTGAGATTTGACAGTTAATTTGAGTCTTTGTTGTTATTTGATAACCTATAATAAATAAAACCAATTGCATGGGGGAAGTAAAAATGTACTTTTTACACCAGCAGTTTGTATCTGTGACTCAGTATGTGTCAGACTGGGAGGTGATTGTCCCAGAAAGTTGTGAAAGTTTATTGAGTGTGATCGTCTCACACACACATCAGTCACCTGGTAAACATCATTATTTCAGCCTGTTCATGTACAGTTGTGTCTCACACTGTTGTTTTGTTTCATTACTCTTAATGTTGTTCTGATGATTAAAGCCAATGTATGGATTTCAGAGCTAAAGATAGTTTCAGTTAAGATTATCATTGAGGGCCCAACATTTGGTTAAAAAAAAATTAAAAAAATACAGTTTTTAATGCAGTTTGTTTATTCCCACTTGATTTTTAAACATTTTTTTTAGTATAATGGGTTTCCAGGAGAACAATGCCAAATGGCTCTGTGGGTGTTTTTAATGGCCTACTGTGTTTGGCTTGTGTTTGCTATTCAGTTACTGTTGAAAAATCAATGTTTCTTTTCCTTGTTTTTCTAATGTGCCTCATGGTCATTCAGTTTGTTTTAGTGAGAAATGAAGAAAATAAATTGCAGTTATAATTTGAGTTACTCTAGTGTTCTTTGCAGGCCTTTATGTTTGACTTACAGTTGCTGTGAAACAGCGATCAGCCTGCTGGTCGAACCACAATTATTCGTCCTCCTCTTCTGTTTCTTTTGGTACAAAGAGTGAGTTGTTTTGTTCATCAGTGGGGAAAACTGGTACCCTAATAATGGAATAACAACAGATGTCACACTGCCATTATTCTGCAGCAATTTTACTCTAATAACAGCTGCACCACTCCTGCTAATGTTTTCTTTCAAGAAATTCTCTGACAAATTTCTTTAGATATAACGTGACCAAACTATTAAGAACTGTTAAGAAGTAAACAACTTGTATTCTCTACCACAGGCAATACTTTAATAACATTTTATTAACTCTTTGTCAGGGTGGTCTACCTAAATGAAACCAGCGGAACCATTTTTGATTGTCAGAGCCTCAATGTGGCATTAACGTTTCAAGGATGTGTTGCAATGTCGGACTGCCAGACTGCTTTGACGGTAAGAAGGCATCATATTTTTAAGGTTTTTATGATGTTCTTTTTGAAAATGACCACGATGACCAAAAATGTTAGTCTAATCTTTCAGTATATAGTACATGTTTATATTCATGTTTAGCAGTCTGTGAAAGCATCCCAAGGGTAAAGTAGATGAGTGGGTGGTAAAAGGTTAATGAAGTTCTTTTTGTCTTATTTTTAAGACTAACCCATTCATAGATTACACAGATTACACAGAATAAGTATGGAGATTTACCTGGCGACATAATATCAACATAATTGGTCCAATAATCACTGGACATATCCACCATCACGTTAAGAAGAAAATGGACCTCATGCAGCAACATTCTCTTAAACATCTCCAGACACATTATAAAGTCTGTAAAAAATAGCTGTTATGATTCATATTTTGTTTAACATGGGTTTCACACAAAAAAGGTGAAAAAAACCTCTTCTCCCTCATTAAGGAATTCTGGATCTGGCCTCAAGCCCCGCCCACCACCGCTGCCATAGTTAATCTAGTCACTTGTGGCTGGGACATAGGGAGCCTAAGTTTGTAGTTTCAAAATGTGGAAATGAGTTAGCATTTTAGCACTTAGATACTAATATAAATTTGATTATATGATATTCATGCTTTTTTATGCTCTTCAAATTTCTCAAGTTATGTTTCCTTGCGTAGGACAAACAATTTGTGAACGGTGAAAACAAAATGTTTTTTCTTATCTTGGTAAGAGTGCTTTGGAACACCCACTCGTAAAAATGTTCTCTTACTGAAGAGAAGAGCAAAAATTAAACAAAAAAAACCTGGTGAATCCCAGAAATTAATGGGTACTAACAAAATAAGAACAAATCGTGGATACAAACAAAAAAAGAAGACATTTGGTGCAATGTTTCAGTGTAAAAGCAGAACCAGTGCAGACAGAGGGAGGAGCGGTGCAGGAAAGATTTGCAAACACCAATCATCATCATCATCAGCAGCAGCAGCAGCAGCATCATGATCATCAGCAGCAGCAGCAGCAGCATCATGATCATCATCATCAGCAGCAGCAGCAGCAGCAGCAGCAGCAGCAGCATCATGATCATCATCAGCAGCAGCAGCAGCATCATAATCATCATCATCATCAGCAGCAGCAGCAGCAGTGTGAATGTGAATGTGCTGCAGGAATGAGTGTGAGCCACTTTGGCATTAACAGACCGGCTTATTGTCAGTCTGATTGTAAACTGCGTGCTCATGGGTCAGCTGATAGCATGCATGACTGAGTGTCCTGTATGAACTGCTGCAAGCTCCATTATGTCAGTTTGGACTTTTTAGACTTAATCTAGCCCCATCTACAGGTGAATCAAACTGGGTTTATTATGGAGCCTGAAACTGGCAAACCTTTCATTATAATATAATTGAGACACAGTCTTTATTACAGTGTTTAGTAGATATGTACCTCATACTAGTGTGATTCATAGTTTATCTCTGAAATGAATGGACTTTTTTGTTTTTCTTTCAGCTAATGAAAACAGGAGAAAGGACATTTCTGCAGACAATAGGCCACCATGGTCGTGTGCATACCTGATGAGGGGCCAAGGTTTATGCCGTTTGGCAGAGAACGTGCGCTCTGCCCCTCAGATTTACTGCTGTGTCTCTAATTTCAGCAGGTTCACGTATTTAAGTGAGAGCCAGGGTCATAAAAAAAACAGGGAGGGAGAAAGAAAAAGTAAAAAAAAAAGATGGCCTGGGTAGGTGGTATCTAAATCAGTGAGAGCACAAAGAGGCAGGCGTCTGAGAGGTATTGACCCTCCATTGATCGTCAGAAGCTGCGTGGTGGTATTGACCAGATAGAGGAGAGACCCGGGGAGGCAGCACACAGCTCCACCGCTGAGAGAGAGAGAAAAAAACAGAGAAAAACAACCATATACACTGCCTACTCTGACCTTGTGGGCCGTTGCTGTCCTACAGCCCCCACCACTCTACCCCCACCTCACACACGCAGTGTGTGTGTGCGTGTGTGTGTGTGTGACCCCTGCAGAGACCCATGCAGAAAGCTCAGCTTTATCTTATTGAGGCCATTTCCTATCGTGCCTCTTACGAAGCTTCTTCACTGTAGCACCGGTAAACACTGCGGCAGTTAACCGTCCACGGGGCCTTCTGCTGTCTCTGACACACACACACACACACACACACACACACACACACACACTTCCATATGTAGAGCTGGACCTCTAAAATCGTCGGGACCCTTTCCACACTGTCAACAAATTCAAAAACTAAAGATTTTCATATTTTCCAAAACAAAGCATTTGTGTTTACTTTGTTTTTTACAGCATAGTATAGAGCAAAGACTAATTCAAAGATTCTTGAGCTTGACAACAGGTGTAGCGGCCATTTTCCCAGAGAAAAGGTGGTGCTCACACAGTAATTGGCAAGCAAGCATAGGTAGCAGAGAGGTGGATCGTTGATGGCAGTGGTGGTTGATTGCAGAGGTGGAGGGGGGAGGAAGGAAAGGGAGAGACAGAAGGTGCATATAGTATTTTGTCACTAATGGCTTTGATGCTGGTCAATAAACAAGCATTATTTATTTGCACGCATGCACGAATAAGGTGTACATCAGCACCGTGCAGCCACAGGAAACTGAGCTTGCAGCTCAAATGCCCGGGAAAGTCATGGGGTAAAAAGCGGGAGGGGAGAGGAGGGGGGTCATTAAAGTGAAAACCAGGAGCCACATGGGAGGCAGAATTTTAAATGACTCCCCTTGTAGCAAGACCAGCCCAACAGAAGGACTAAACCTCTCTCCCTCTCCCTCTATCCATCTCGCTCTCTCCCTCGCAGAGATGCAATTAATTCGGATAGAGCGTGCCAAGTGTGCAGAGAGCGAGCGGGATGCGCCCTCGCACATGCCGGAGGGAGGACAGTTTCGCATTCCCCAGAACAAATACAGATTTGGGGCTTTCGGTCCAGCACGTCGTGACCAAACTTCATCTCATCATTTCCACCTTGTCTCTCAGAGTTTTTCAGCGAGAGCTCAATCCTTCAGCAGCCCTGACAGAAAGAAAATCTCCCTTCTGCCTGCACTGCTGCAGTGTAACACCACCCAAACTTTTTACACCTATCACAAGCCAATCAGTTAAAAATACCGCATTAACCCAGATTTTAAACTGACGGCGAGGACATGGAAGTGGAAACATTTGGGTTTTTTTGATTGCTTGGTTATATCCCTCCTGTTACCCAGCTGTTGATATCCCTCAAGGCCAGGATCGGGGGACTGCAGGAGCTGGGGATTGGTGTGGTGGAGTGTGAGTCATGTCATGGTACACAAAGCACGTACCATGCAAAGTGCAGGAGGGAGCGTAGCTCAGGGCCAGGGAGGCCATCGATACCAGGGAAATTGATCGTAATCAACCAAGTTACAGAGACTGAGCAGGGATTGGTCGACGACTATCTTTCCCCTCTTCTCCTCCTACTCCCTCCTCTTCCTTTTCCCTCGTCTTCTTCCTCCATCTTATACTGTGTTTCCTGATGCAGTTTTCATCCAGACTGAAGAAAAAAATGACAGTAAGCAATTAAAAAACAAACGTGTAGTGACAGGTGCAAGCTTTGCTCATCAATCACACAGACAATTCTTATATTCTTCATAAGTTGAGGCATTTCTTTTTTTAAATTTTTTTTTTAGCTTTGTTACTTCATTTTGTTTAACTTGTCTTAATCTTGCGGCACATGCTCTCTGTATAAGTCTGTTTGATAAAACAAATCAAAAAGGAACCACACAGGAAGAAAAAATATCCTTGAAAACCGGTCGCATTTTCTCTGCTATGGCTCTACTACTATAATTTCTCATTTGAAGACAGTGGCATACCTGGCAGTGCAGCTGCACCGTTAAAAACGCTGGCCCAATTATAGCATATCACCTAGCCTTATGGTTTCCATGGCTGCACGATGCATTTTCCCGCGGGACGCAGCGTGGAGAAACGAGTGTCTTATCAACCATCACCCTGGTAATAACACTCCCTCCAGCCTTTGCCGCATGTGTCAGACCTTAACGAGAACCCTGGGTGAAATCTCTCTCCCAGTCCAGCCACAGCCATTGATTTGGACTTAATCTGTTCCTACGTGTCCTCGTGAGTGTGCTTGTGCGTGTGTGTGTGTGTGTGTGAGAGAGAGAGAGAGAGAGAGAGAGAGAAAGAGAGTAAGAAAGAAGGGGAGAGTATGCATGTTTTTGTCTGTTCGGAAGTGTATGTGTTTATGTTTCTATATGATTTAGTGCATGAGTGAATTTCAAACCTTGTTTCATGTTCTATTTATGGTGTGTGTGTGTGTGTGTGTGTGTGTGTGAGTGTGTGTGCGTGTGTGTGTGTGTGTTCGTGCGTGTGTGTGTGATTAATTTGGCTTTTGCTGCACTTAAACAATTCCCATCTGCACACTGAAATGAGCATCCATATGCAATACACCAAATATGGATCTTTGCTTCATAATTGAACCATGGGTATTAGATTTTTATATTATATCATGCCAGGGCTGATTCGGGAGTTTGTACAGTGAATTACAAATCAGTGAGTGGAGGGGAAAAAAACAACTTAATACTTAGGCTACATTTGATTTTTGCCTTTTAGGTTTTAATTCTATTTGCAGGGAATAACTATAATAGAAAAGACTTCAAGATTCGTGAGGTTGAAAATGTATTTCATTTAGTTTATTGAGATTTACTTAGTTTCAGCACAGACTCGGACTCGATGGCTCTTGTAGTCCAAGGCTGGAGCAGATCTTGGCAGAGTGCACTGCAGGAGCACATCTCAGTGTGCCCAAGCATACAAACAAATGCATATTAAAGCAGCTATTTAAGCCCTGCTCATTGATGGCCCCTTCCTGCTGTTTGGCCCAAGGCGGTGTGCCTTTGGTTCAGTACTGCGTCAGGTCTAGTGAATTATGATTTTCATAATTGAGTAATTTCCATACATTTTTATGAGTTAAGTTAAAAATTGTAATGGATTGTGTATGAACTAAAAAATTATCAATGGTTGTTACTCACAGCGCTTTATGTGTACAAATTCCAGTCTGTTGTCCAACTTGATTAAAGCCTCTCCTCGCTGGACAGGAATTGTATGAGACTATTTTAACAATGTTGGTTATTGACCTGTGGGTCATTTTGATTGCATCAGATGTTTAAATAAAGTCTAAATTGTGTTTTACTAGGTGTGTGTGTGTGTGTGTGTGACAGGTAAAAACGCACAAAATGGCTTAAAGGCCCCCCTGAGCAAGGTCATTTGTAAATTGTGCTGATCCTCGGTAATTTTCTCTCTGATGAACATGCCCTTAGACATCCCTAAAGCGCTGCTGCTTATCAATAATATATTCAAATACTAGAAACTGATGGCGAGAGAAGTCTGCCAGTTGTAACTTTTTCTTCCACTTATTCATTTTTATCATGTAAGATCTGACAGCCAGTTCTTAACTATGTGTAAATCACGCCGTTATGCTGTGTTACAAAGGAATAGCATTAACAAAAGTAAAGGTCACTGTGCATATCTGTAGTATCACATTCCAATAAAGCACAGATCTGATCACGAAAATACCTTTTACAGAAAATCTCAAGGCCAAATTTCAGATCATCTGCTGCCGGTAGTGGATTGTGCTTTAATTTAAACACGTTATTGTCCATCCACTTAAAAACAGACTATGACTGAAAGTTGATTATATGTACTGTACGGTATCCAGTAAAGGTTTGAACAGGAATTTGTCTCAGAGAACCAGTTTTTCTTGTGTCAATGGAACAGGCAGCATTGAGAGCTCAGGACGTTTTGGTTAATAGTTAATCGTCACCACTTAGAATTAGAAGTAAATAACACTCAAACTGAACAGCTCTCCACGAAATACAGATTGTCGCTCATAATTTAAACAGTGTTTCAGCAAAAAATACCCAGAAAAAGCCCTTTCTTGATTCCATCTGTTTAGTGCTTCAGGTTAAAAAGGTACAACAGATCTTCAAATGGGAGCTCAGTGTGACCCTTGTAACCCCAATATGGTTTTAAATATATTGTGTATTCATTAAGGTGGTATTTAGACATTAGTTTGACTTTTATATTTTTGATTTAGCCTGCAGCAGGAAGTACTTTGCACTATTTATTATTTTTTTAATTAAGTATTTTCAAACTGGTGTTACTATTGTAGCAATAATGAGGTGCTATCGCAACAAAAATAATGAAAAGAAACTGTGACACAGATGGTTTCTTGAAACAACAGCACAGCCAAAGATAGTAAGCCTGTGTTAGTTATGTGTCTCTAAAATCTAAAGCCATCTGTGTCATCAGATTTCTTACACGTTATACAGTTGAATAGAGAATGCACCAATTTCAAAAGATCAATATTCAACAGGAGTATTGGCTGCATTGATTTCTGTGGTTCAGTGTGACATCATTTAAACAAGTGGAGCATTCTGGGAAAGTGCAATATCACTTTAAATTAGCAGGTTAGTCATCGTTTAATATGTATTTGTATAATATGTATTATCAGTAATATCCACATAATTACTAATTACTGTTGCAATCTGCAGCATTTATATAGGCCTATAATGGCATACTGTATTCTAAGGGTATTTATGCTTTTACGCAACAGCTGTTAATGCTAAATATTATATTTGTTATTTTATTCATAATAAATAAAAGGACCAAATAGAAAATATTTCTTTGTTGCTACAACAGTTGGCATAGCAACCAGTATGACTATCTTTTCTTTATAAGAATGAGCAGGAGTACATCCTCGAGCAATCAAATCCATTTTAAAGTACATTTTGGATACAGCTAAGTAATGTTGTAAACACTAAATAAAAAGAGTGGCAGACTATAATGCACAGTAGAAAATACACATTATAACTTGCATCATATTTGACCTTTGTTTTTGCTGTTGCAACCTCTTTGCAGAACATGTGGTGAGACAGAGAGAAATTATGTGAACCCTAATGAGACAAACTTTTTCACCCTTATCCCCCATTACACAGAAATAAATATGATATCCCTAGATTGCTACAAGTCATTGACTAATAACATTTTCAATTCCTAAAATCTAAGCGTAGCCTATCACATCATATTCATATTAATGGGGCAGCAAACGGTCTCGTCTTTGATGCAGTTTGCATGAAACTGAGATGTAGGCTGTTGTAGCTATAAGCCTCCTATAAGAATGTTGTTTGGTAAGATTATGCTTAAAACAACGTTAAAGGTTAAAGTGTAACTTTCAGAAAACCGTTATCAATGACATCAGTGGCCATTAAGTGAACTGCAGTCAGCATCCTGTTGCTCGTACTCACCCGCTTGCACCATGGATGTATAATAAAACCATAGGTGCGAGCGAGCAGCGGCCAAAATAACATGATACACACAACACTGAACATGATTGACCAGTCATGTTGATAAAATGCTGGAAAATAAATTACAATCACATTTAGAATAACGCTAGCTTTACGTTTGCAAATCACTCCATCACCCAATGGCACGAAGCAACCAACGACAGCCAACAAATACATCCACTTTCTGCTAGCACCAACGTTAGCGAGCAAGCTAAAGGTTAGCCAGCTAGCTGTAACTTAGCTACGCTGCATGGAACTGCCGTTGGCTGCTTCGTAACGTTAGCTGATAAAAGGAAAGCCAGACAATTTACCAGCCAGATCAGCCCCGAAAGTCTGGAGGAGTTCGCTGACGCTACCAGTATTTTGGTCGTTTCTTTGAGCCTCTCAGTGCAGAGTCCTACAGCAGAAACTGGCTCAGCGAGCAACACTAGCTAATGTTCGCTTATGGGGATCGCAAATGTCAACAGACTACTGGCACGGACACACGTGTTTCCAATTTTAGAATATGTTTTACTGAAGTAACACACATGCTGTGTTTATCTTATATACATTTTGCAGCGGTGGCGGGGGCTAGAAGACAGACCGAGGCTTGCGGCTCGGCTTCAGACAGTGCGGGACTCAGCTCCAACTCTCCGCTGGCCAGCAGACTCTGTGTTGCGGCCACCAGCACGCTGTGAGCCCCGGTGCTGGGGTTTGTGCTGGCTTGGTTTGTGTGTAACCTGTGTGGCGGCAGCAGCTAGTTTGTTGTTCCGGTGGGGAGTCGAGGCGGTCCAGGTACAGACTCCAGCAGCTTTGGAGTTTGAGCTGGCCGGCGTTTAGATGCTAAAGCCGCTAGCTGAGGCTCCATCTCCAGACTGCTGCTTCAGAGTGTGTAGCGGAGGTACAGCATGTGTAGTGGTGATACAACAAACACCTTTCCCCCCGGTGCTAATAAAAATCCCAGAGTAAACCCCGACATGTGAAATATAATGTGATATTGTGGTTTTAGCTGGCTAATGTTTGCTAATAACATTAGCTTGCTTGCTAACAAGGACAAAATTCTAGTTAGCTAACGTAGCATAATACTGTCCTGACTGATAATTTCAGCTAACTCATCCAGATTTGCGGGATTGATCTGGTTGGTAAATTGTTTGACTTTCCGTTTGTACATTACTTTCATCAGCTAACATTACGATGCAACCAACGCCAGATCCATGCAGTGTAACGTTAGCTAAGTTACAGCTAGCTGGCTAACCTTTAGCTTGTAATTTATTTTCCAGCATTGTATCAACATGATGACGGCCAATCACGTTCAGTCTGTATATCACTGTTGTGTTGTGGCCGATATACGCTTGTGCCTACTGAGTGCGAGCGCACGAGCATGAGCACGAGCACGAGCAAAATGATGCAGACTACGGTTCACTTAACGCCACAGGTGTCATTAAAAACAAGGATTATCTGATTCTTACACAGAGCTCCTTTAAAAAAACGAGTAATACGTGTGAAAAGTTACACACAGAACCTTTAAGAAAACCTCTCCTTGATATTCACATAGCATATTCTGTTCCTCACTGGTCATACATACCAGAAAACAAGGGTCACTGCCTACTCACTTGCAAAGCTTGTGTTTTTTCTTCCTGTTAGTCACATTTTACAAGCAACACTCCTCCCTCCTCAACAATTGGACTGCATCAGTTCCTGCTATCTCCCTGTTCGAAGAAGGTGGCGAGCGAGCCGAGAAGGGGCCAGCCTGTGCAGGGGCATTTGGATGGGGGAAGGGCATGTCTGCTGGCAATGAGGGTGAGTAGATCAGTGCGGCTCAGAGTCTGTGAGGCGGTGATAAGATGCCAGGATTTTCCCAGTGTGACAGGCCTGCTCACCAAGC
>JAOVVB010129925.1:0-26459 GCA_028570985.1 Heterobranchus longifilis | reverse complement strand
AGCAGGCCTGCCTTATTGCACAATCCAAATCTTCAAAACTTGTCATTTTCAGCGTGTAGGTTGATAACTCGGAGGCTCTTGCCATTGTTTACTTCCTGTCTCCAGGCAGCCTGCCCGCAGACAGGAAGTACGGCTTTATCCATGCACAGTTTACATAGTAAGCCAGACTTGTGTTACAGTAATGTGATTCCCGTGTTAACCTATGAGCCTACCAGAGGTGGTGGTGAGCAGGGGTGCCGTGCGGTTGCCTGCAGCTGAGAGAGCGGCGTTTGTGCCATTAGGAGTTAGTCCCGGTGCTCCAGATGGGTGCAGACCGTTGGTGATTGAGCTGCTGACAGCCATGGGTGCTGAAGAAATGGAATTGACAGCCTGGCTGGACGAAGATGACGAAAAGGCGTGGAGGTTGCCGCTATTGCTGCTCTCCTCATTACTCATCTGGTGTAAGAGGACAAGAGCAGAAAGGTGTGTGAGAAAAGAACAACTAAAATAAAACCGGATGTTTTCTTCAAAGCCTCAAATAACCCAAATGCAAGTGACTGTCTACATTTTTCAGCAGATATGCAATGTCCTTTTATTACCACAACTGCAGAGGGATGTTAAGGTATACTAT
Source organism: Heterobranchus longifilis (assembly GCA_028570985.1). Lineage (NCBI taxonomy): Eukaryota > Metazoa > Chordata > Actinopteri > Siluriformes > Clariidae > Heterobranchus > Heterobranchus longifilis. Next base: position 25,849 of record JAOVVB010129925.1, on the reverse strand, counting down.
GCAGTGGTCATGTTAAGCGAATATTTTCAGTCACTGACCGTTTTTTTAAGCAAAGACGGAAAAATCTGTAGGCTATCTGTCATTTTTGACAGACTGTTAGATCCTGTTTTTAACCAGCAGCCTACCGACAAGTTTGTTTCACTTTCATTTATTAAGGTTTGTTAAATGAACGCCTTTTAATTAAACCAAAAGACGTGTTGCAGTGCTGTTTTGTCTCTCTCCTCACATGCAGACTCATGGCCACACACACACACTCTACTCGGTGCACATTTGACCAACCTGTTGATCTTGCTACCAATATTAGCTGCTCCGTTTCAACAATGTTAAGCTGAAAAAACATGCGTGCAGGCTGAAATTCATGATGATCTGTTGGAATTAAGCTGGGCAGGAGTCCATTAGCCGCTAGGCTAATTAATGTAAACACTGCAGCGCGATGCCCTCTATCTCCGCCAAGAATGGAGAAATGTCTGTCTGAGTCAAGTTATAACCGAGCAATCTGATGTGTGTAGAGGTCTGTGTGTTATACTGAGGCAGTGGATGCCCGTGCGTAGTCATGTACAGTCAGCGGCTGTGCGTCGCGGTCTGTGTCTCTGTTCATCTTTTCTCTCCATTCCCTTATAAACGCATCATCTATAAGCTTGTTCTGTAGGCTATATTAGTTATTTAAAAATGAAAATGAATGAAAACTAAATGCTATTAAATGTCTTCTCATTTTAAAAAAATTATAGGACGGGTAAAAATATGACTGAATTTTATCGACCCTGTCCGTCAAAATGACGGACGAGAAAGTCTAACGCAACCTCTGATACTATGCAGGATTTTCCTAAAAAAAATTTTTTTTAAAGTATAGACTGACACAAATTATATTGTACAATATAATACAATATTTTTGCTGTGTTCAGGACATTTCTGGGCGTCACCCTTTGGGCACAAAGCTACGAAAATAGTGGACACAGCACAGAAAAAAACAAACATAGGGAGGAGAAACACCAAGCAGAGAAAGCTTGTTCCAAAACGAGTGAATCTGGAGTTTGCTTTCACTTTGTTGAGGCAGAGAGGAGGGGCCAAGTTTGAATGTTGCGTCTGTGTGCATGCATGAACACACACTTACAGTGAGGGAGGAGCTTGTGGCGAGGGCCGATCCAGATGAGTGAGTACTGGTCGCATGACTAGAAAGAGAATAAAAATTATTCTGTCAGCCTGCTTATATCTGATAAAGTGATAAAAGTGATTTACCCAGGAAACATGAGCAGGAGGCTGGGAGATTCAGTGAAAGACATTTCCACATAAAAGGATTAAGATATGTGCTTGTTGTAACCATCATTATCTCCAGACAAAAAAAAGGGACACACACAAAGAAATTAATGAATGTGCAATATAAAATTCCACGGTGTGTCTGAACAATCCCTTACCTGCTGAGCGAGGGGATGGATGTTGAGTGGGATGGTGTCACTGCAGGGGAGGGGATGTGGTGGCCACTGTCACTCGTCATGACGGGAGACTCAGTTTTCACTGTTCTAGACGTTGATGATGTAGCTGGTTTAAAAGACAAAGAAGAGAATAATTTGCTGTAAATCTCTGTGTGAGAGGGGGAATAAAAGAATGAAACACAATTAATAAAACAAAAGATGGAGGAGAAAGATGGGTTGAGTGTGTCCTGGTCTTTATCAAACCATATCCACTTTCAGTGAAAGGACCCTTTCCACTTCCTGTTGGATGCATTTAGTAACCAACAGATCATATTGGATTTGATTAGCTACGCCAGTTGTGGAGTGTACTTACTGTCCTGTGTGCTCTGCGTCTTCATGCCACTGTAGCCATTCTATGAAAAGAGGAAATGATCACAGTCTTAGTTTTATCATTCAGCTTGTTGTCAGGTATTAAGCAGACATTGAGTTTTCAAGAAATAACAGTGAAGTCAGCAGTGGTCAACATCCTCGTCATTTGGCACCCTTATGCATACATAGAGAAAAAGGTTTATCCTCACTGTGAGAGCAGCAGCTGAGGGGACATCTTTGCTCTGAGAGAAGCCCAGATGAGGTGGCAGGGACCTTGGACCACTGCTCTCCACACGGCTGGCTGCAGTCGGGGCTGTAGAAGAGGGTGGAGCGGCTGCACTGGGAAGACCCATGGAAGGGGAGGGCGTGGCACTGGGTAAGCCCAAGGATGGTGAGGGGAAGTTTGGATCTGATACAGCTAAGGGTAAGCTGCTCATGTGTTCACTGTTCAGAGGGCAGAGAGAAAGGACGATGGAGAAAGATGGATGAATATACAATAAAGATACCTGAGAATGTGACAGAAATAGAGGCAGGATGTATTATTACTTGTTTTAAATTGAAATATACAAGCAGTTTCTAGCTGTAACAGAGTTAAAATTAAGACATCATTCTCTAAACCCTTTTATCTCATTGATACATTTTGTATCCGAGTGCTCTGCTTTTTACATGGCTCAAGATTTCATGCTGGACAGATGCACAAATGTACACACATGTACAAAATTAAAAATGATTAATTTCTCACACAAACAGACAAACCTGTGCCTAACACACCAACTCAAAAACAACTCCCACACACCTCACAGATCCTGGTTTGGAGAAGAGACTGCTCTGTGGCTGCTGTGTGGGAACAGCGGTGGGGACAGTCATGGGTACTGGAGCTGCTGGGGCTGGGCCCTGAGCCGGGGCTTGTTCCCTGGCCGACTCCGTCTGTGCCATGTCCGTCCCACTACCAGCCTCAGACCCAAAGTCAAGAGCCCCAAACTGAACATTCAGGCCAGGTATATCTGCTGAGCCCGGCATCTCCACTGCTGACGACGGGATCTGAGAAGACAAAGAGGATCTTATGAGGAACACCACCTAAATTAAGAATCCCAATGTTATTTTCATGGCCTAGGAAAGCTCAATCAATATTTGTGAACATGAGCAACTCTCTCTCAAAGCCAGAAATCAGCGCTTTCCCACCTGCTGTGTTTAGTCTGGTTGAAACAAACCTTGGTTCTTTTCCCACCTGGTGCGGTTCGCTCTGGGCAGGTGTGAACACAGCAATGGCATTCGGGTGCGGACCAAAACAAGTGGGCTGAGACCTCCTCGAGGAGGTAGTCTCAAAACGAACAGTTCCAAATTAACTTTGGTACAGTTTGTTTGTGGACCTCGATCCAACCCAACTACCAGATGTACTCCAAAAGTTTGAGCTAAACAGCTCCTGTAGCAGGGGGCTCAGGATGAATTTACTTGTTTATCAGACCATAAATATGTCATGAATACAGCTGCAGTCACACTGTCTCCTGCGGACATCACATCATTTGAGTTTTAGCACTCCAGTTTTGGGATTTGGGTGAGAGTTGTTTATGTTTACTAATATTTACGTGTGTTATCTGATAAAAGGTTCAGTTATCAGAAGAGCTTACCTTTGAGGGAGGAGGTACTCTACGTCTCTGTGTCTTTAGCTGCCGCTGAGGGGGTTCTGTGACAGAAGGCTCCATGCCCGGCAACTTCACTCCTGGAGAAGCTCCATCTCTTACAGAAGGGACGGAGGACTCATGACCTTAAGGAGATTGACAATGTCGTTAAAATCACAGCACTATGATCAAAATAATTGTCAGAAGATGGGGATACTGCCATGATCTTACAGCACAGATAGTTTGCACTCTTTGGCAGAGAAGGCACTGCCTCATCTATATTGTGCGCCAAATATTGGGCTTTGATATCAGCTCTGTAGCCATCAGCTTAGTTTTACTGTTAATATTTTCTGTCTTCTTTTCATAATGGTTACAGTCCCCGAACAAGGTAGAAGGAACATTTAAATGTTTGCTCTCATTTCTGCTATTGTGGTTATTGAACAGCTCAGTGGGTCATGAAGCCCAATCTGCTGCTGCTGGCATTCTTATCTAATTAATCCACAAATTATCAATATTTTAATTATGAAATTAAAAATACGAGTTGCAGCTCTAATGCCGTGGTGTTCCAAGCAAACATTCACCATTAATGTCACAGTGTGATACTGCCCTGCAGCCCTACCTGGTGGTGTGGGGACCTGTGGAGCATGCGACAGGCCCAGAGGCTCTGTGGTGGGAAGAATGGAGGACTGTTGTTGCCTCTGAGCCAGCTGGCTGAGCACTGCTGAAGGCTCTGGTTGAAGCTTCATCTCCACTGGAGAGAAATTAATATATAGTCATATACCTATTGTACTGCAGTGCACTATACTTCTTGCAATGTTGTCATCAATAACAATTGGTTAAAGTGTAATAGTCTTGTCTTAGATTTCTGTGATAGATGTTAGAAATTGACAAACTTACAGTGTTGGGCTGTAACAGGGCCGTTCTCCACTCTCTGAGCCTTGACTTCTACAGAGGGAGAGGAGGCAGGAGCAGGGTTTGGTATTGGAGGTGGCCCTGCATCTTTGGAAACACTAATGTTGCTGGCGGTGGCCAAAGTCTGACTGGATCTCTGACCAAGCCGAGGACCGTTGAGCTGCTCCGATGTCCTGATGTCAGAGGCAGGTGTCGGCTTAGGCGCATTCAGGGACACAAAACCAGAACCCAGGACTGAGGACTGGGAGGATGAAGGACGCAAAACAAGAAGTGAATACACCAATACCATACATCAGTGTGTAGGCACATAAACATGCTTGCAAGTGCTTTCACATGTGTACGTGTGTGGCTGTCTGTACCAGTGCAGCATGTGCGTAGGTGGTACTAGCAGAGGCGGCATGGGCGTAGCTGTTTGCTGTGGCGTGTGCGTAGCTGTGTGTTGCAGTGCGTCCATTGTGGTGGGAATTGGTGAAAACCAGGCTTTGGCCCAAATCCTCGGCTGAGGGGCCATCGACTATTGCCACCAAGTCAGAGTCCAAACCCCCTACAGTCTTAGGCAGTAGGCTAGCCAGGTCCATGCTGAAGAGATGCAGAAGACAAGAGAGCAGGGAGAGTGGGGGAGTGAAGAGTGGGAGAAAAGAGGGGTTTGGAGACAAGGGTCAATAAGGAGAAGATAACCACACAGATTAAATAAAAAGTTAATCTCCAAAATAAAGCCTGTTCTCTGTAGTGTTTTAATTTGACTGGACTTTGGGCAGGATGGCTTACTTGGGTCCAGATGTGATGTGGTTCGCTGGAGGAGAAGAGGCAGTGAATACTTTGGTCTCAGACAACTGTGATAAGGGACAGGAAAGTGCAAACACATCAGATTAATATCGGCGTATGTGCTGTGTTGTATATCAACAACCATTCAGAACCACAATGACATAAGATTCAAGATTACTTTATTTGTCCCTAGGGGAATTTGTCTTGGACATCAAGGCTGCCAAAAATACATACAGTTATAGTGCAGTCAAAGACAAAGTGCATAGCACAGAAGTGCAGTGGATTCAAATACTTGCAACACAGCCCCCTCCTTTCACACCCTCCTTATGTCCCGAGTTTAGGAGATATAGTTACACCACATAAAATCACTGACTCTTAACCAATAGTATTTAGACTGTATATATAGTCTATGGTGTAGGCCCTCAAACTGAAGCAATGCAAATTTTAATTAAATTTGTTTATTAATTAAAAAGTGCTGCCTTACGTCCTCATTCCAGTCCTCTGTAGCCCAATCTTCTGGATTGCCTCCCCATGTTCCTGAGAAGAAAAAACAGCAACCAAGTTAGTGTTGCCATGTTCATACATATGTTCTCAGTAACCATTAAGCAACCCAAGCTGCTATACAATACATAGCACCCTGAATGCATTAATTAAAATGTATTATTTTAACATTAAAATTAAAAGCCCTTAAATCCAATGTATAGATTAATTTGCCCATTTTTGATTGAATTCTGCTTTTATTTGGCACCTAGTGGCCTGAATTTGGAATATCTTGCTGATTTGGGGCAAGTGAATTATACAAGGCTGATTTTAAGTGAGAAATTAAGCCTTTCTACAGCTTTCAATTTGCACCAAAATGTGACATCTTATGTTCTGTTATTTTCCTTACCAGTTCCCTCAGCAGGTTCATTGCCGTCCCATGTCTCCTGGCGAGGTCGAGAGTTAGCTGTGTAGTCGGCAGGATTGAAGGTGCTGAAAGAAGTAGAGACAGGAAAGAAGAAACAGCAAGAAAGGGGAGGAGACAGGTTGAAAAGGTGAGCCAATATAAGCAAAATTGAAAAGAATACCGCCTGGGCTGTTGTTGCTACTGAATGAGGAGATTCAGAAACTTAATTTGTCCACATTTGTTTTTTTAAGATATGTGCTTGTAATCACCATCACTACCTCCTCATCCTACTTCAGGTTTAAGATTTACACTAGACACTCATTCTTACCCCATTCCCTGGGAGGAGAACCTGTTTCCAGCAGCTGCTCTTCCTCTTCCACGAACCCCTGCCCCTGAGGACACACACAAAACAACCAGATGACCTCTGCTGACTAATCACTTTCAGTCTCAACTCTTCATTGAGCTTTTTTTTTTATTTTACTGTAAAAAAGCTATGTTCCGGTCATTGACCTTTGTAAAGCATTAGAAAACATTATAATCGTCTGTTGCTGTGTAAAACCATACCTGCATACATGTGCTTAAGTTTCATTTCTATAATATTTTTGTACCAGTTTTTTTTCTAACCAAAAGATCTGCTTTTGGGCAAAGAATATCTTGAAGTCAAGATTTTAACTCAAGACATTTAACAGCAATTCATGAAGACAAGCAACCACAAGAATGCATGTATTTCTCTATTGCTAAAGCATAACCAGCCATCTGACATAATTTCTTCTGAACCAGGCCTTGATTGACCTAACCATTCTTCAATCACTTGTTAGGAAAAAAGTCTACAAATCCAGTTAGATTCTACTCCCTTTCACCCTCTCTTTATCTATTGACAACATCCCCTGCCCCACCAAACACACACTCAAGCAGCTGAAGGCACTGAACGCATTCCACACATGTTGAGTGCTGCAATACTCTAAATGCCTGTAGACACAAATAGATATGTTGCCAGCTACATCACCAAAACATGTACAACAACATCTGAGACAATTCCTTATCTAAAGATTGCAGTGAACAAAAAACAGACCATATTACAATTTCCTTAAATGTATGGACATGTGCAAATGATGCACTGCAGGGTTGCCCAAAGTAGACATCTGAGCATGCAAGAAACCTATAAGGCAAACAATTTCTACCAAAGACATATATGTAAACCTTGCTTGACAATGTTTTGGTTCTCCAAACAAACATCATGTTTAGTTTCAAAATGTCCATTTCAGTTTTTAGCCTGCAGTTTTTCAGATCTCTTTAAATGAATGTGACAAGGAAATAGATAGTTATAGATGCCACTTTTTTTCCAGAATCTTTCTATAATACAACTTTACGCATTTGGAATCATGGCAATGTATTCAATAAATTAAAGAGGTGTAATTTTCTGTACTGCTCACCTCTGCCCCGCCCCCTGCGTCCACGGTCTCCCCCTCTCTCTCCAGGAGCCACCTCAAACCCATTCTCCTCTAACCGACCTGGAATCAAGCAAGAAACAGAGGAACATTATTAATACTGAACTGGGAGAAAGACCTCTGAGCCTTTTAGTTAAGCCCCCTGGGAAATCAAAGTTGAACAAATCTGAGAAAAGAGGAGTTGACAATTCCTTATACTCTGTATTTGATGCATCTTTGACATTGACAGTGTTAAAAGTATATAGAGAATACCATTTTAACAGTCTGACAAAGAGCATAGACAGACTGGACAAACTACTTTCTTTCCTTTCTTACCTTCACGCCCTCGGCTGATGCCTCTGCCCCTCCTGTTGGATGCCCCACGTCCGCGACTAGCCTCCCTCTCTCCTCCTTTCTTCTCCCTGCTCTCCTTTATCTCTGAGGGTCCTCCTTCTTTCCCAAGGCTCCGCTTCTTCCCCACAGTCTCCCAGGAGGTCTGACAGAGGCAAACCAGAGAATAAGGTTGACTAAACACATAAATTCAATAAACCTATAATGTGATTAAAATGTTGCATGGTTCATGGTGTTTCAGTTTCTGCAAAAACCCAGAGGAATTGCCAAAAGCCATGTATACAAGCATTGTTTGTGCATGTGTACATAGACTCTTACTGTGTCAGAGGTGCTCTCCAGCAGAAAATTGATGGCTCTGTTTACATCTTCGTTGCAGTCATGGAGGGCTACCATGCATTCATCTTGAGTCTTCCCAGTTACCTCAATCAGCTGTGAGTGTGCAAACCAGAATCAGCATTAAGTTAGATCACGTGATGCAATGAGGATTCCAATGGCCAAGATATACTGGTGATCCAGAAAATGTATTTGTCTAAATGTGTACATAAACAAACACATTACCTGTTTGACCTTGTCTTCAAAGTCAACATCATTTTTGTCATAGATCACTTGGGCTAAACGAATCTGTTCTGCTGTGGCCTGGTAAACAAACAGAGTTCAGTTAGAACCAATACAACAGAGTCACAGAACCTGACCTCCTCTTGGTATTCAAACAATACATAAGACCACAAGACACTGGGTTTTATTTACTTATTTCAATGGAAGACGCTACAATCCTGGTGAAAGTATACCATGAAGGATCTAGTCACCTAAATTCTTTGAGTGTGAAATTATATTTTACATTCATTTCAAATCGTACTTTCAATATCAGTATAACATTCAATACTAAATGAGGCATCCCTTGATACTTGGTACTTACTTTTTTTTTTTTTTTAAAGACTATATTTTAATTGAGCAGGACAAAGGGCATTTTTACAATGGTGAAACCCCACCTGTATCTGTTTCTGTGGCTGTGTTGTTTGTGTGGTGGTGGGCAACGTTCTGTCCCGAGTCCCCCGGGCTTGATTGTTGACCACTGAAGTCATCATATACAGTATATACAAAACAATGTATGTACAAAATAGAAAAATCTGGGGGAGAAAGAGAAGACAGAGGCAGAGTGAACAAATGACATCTACCTGTGAGATGGTTACATTGCATCACAATTCATAGTAAAATATAATATTTAATTAATGTCTAATGCCACTACAATAAACTGAATATGTGCGGACTGAGACTCACTGTTGTCAAGTATACCATGTAAGACTATAACCCCATCTGTCGCCCCCCACCACCCCAGTTAAATTTAGCCAGCCAAGAGGGGACTGTCCGGGTGTCAATTTACAACCCTCCCTCAGTCTCCCACACAAAAACACAGGGAGTATGCACCAGCATATGTTATGGGTATTATGAATTATAACACTTTTGCACAAACCATTAGGCATTTGATTAAAAGTAATAAGTAACCTAAACACAAAGGATTGGGCTTTGTGCCAGACTAAACGGTGTCTAAGGAACTCACAAGCATACAATTAACTACCGAGGGTTAGATCATATTACACACATACAGAAAATGGTTTTAGCTAATAATACTACCAATGACAACTTGTCAGCGTGGGATCACAAATAAGATCCGACGGCTGTGATAATACTACTGTCTGAAAATCGTATATTGGCTTTGACAACAAGGCACAGTTAACGTCAATAATGTAGCAACTGTTATCAGTATTTTTACAGTGGCCCATATCTAACGTAAGTCATGACTGAATCATCACCTTATTTAGGTGAACGTTACAAGAAGCTCGGCGGAAATATGAGCCTCACTGGCTAGCGTTAGCTATGCTAGGTCAACTAATGTTAGCTCACGCTAGCTTTAGCCTAACCGCTCCTCTTTGTTCCGTGTGCGATACACACACGATTCATACCGTTAAAATGTCATATTATACTGCCAATATATTAGCAGTATGACAATACAATTACTTAACCTGTTCGCCAATGTGATCGCTGTTCGCATAGCCACATTGACTCAGGAACAAAAAAATAAACAAAGTGCGACGTTGTACCCTTTTGTGTAAACCAAGAGAAAAGCTAACGTTAGTCGTTTATCGCTAACCTCGGAAGCAAATTTAGCTAAAGTTAGCAACATGCGAACATTATTGAAACGAAACCAACAAACACCGCGTGTTACATTCGCATTTACAACGGCCGATGTCAAATGCTGCGTATTAGGGTATGCGGGGGAGAAAAGTTGTCGAAAAAACGCGTGGCCCGTTCTGGCTACGACAGATATCAGCAGCAGGCTAACTGCCCCGGCATGTGAACGGCCCGTCCGCATACAATGCAGCACTACAGTACGGATACAACGCTAAAGCTAGCGAGTTAGTTAGCTAGTTAGCTAACCTCCGAAAGGGACGAACAGTTTATCTGAATCGACCGATTGGTTTCCCTTAAACTAATGTAAAAGTTATTCGATAAGACGGTTGAGTCGTTCAAACGGCTTTTAAATCAACCACATTAGCACAACACATCTTTATTTTTTCTTTTTACCTGCTAACACGCTTCGCTCAGCCAGCAGCAGCAGCAGATGCTGTCACGTGACCCACCGCGCCGTTGTTCAACGTTGTGAAGCTGACACCGCCAACCAAAACCCCCCAAGTTGGTCAGGTGGTTCAACAGCGTGCCCTGACGTGCGCGTTCCTGTCTGGAGCGCGCTTTACTGTAAAACTATTTATTTACAAAGAGTTTATGTGGTGACTTTCCCATATTTATGAAAAATTAATCTCATATGTAGGCTACATAGATACATAGCTTAACTGCTGGTGTGGTATAAGATTAGGTAGGTTAGGTTAGATAAGGGTTTTTTTTTTTCTTTCCTTGAGCCAAAACAGGTTGTGCGAGTTTCTTTAATTGTGTAACCTACTAGCAGAAGTGATTCACTAAATTTGCATCGTCTTTATGCTGGCATCTTCTATTCGAATTTCATTCACCATATCACTCTCAGCTATGCTCTGTGTGGCATATAGGCTTATACATTTTTATAATAAAAGGCCATTTGAATAGGCAAATAGACTTGGGTAAAAACAACATACCTGCACACTGTCCCACTCAGAAAATAATTATCAAATCACCTACTGCCTGAAATAAATATTTCACAACACACAGTATCATCTGATCACCAAGCAAATTTAATTCAATAACCCTTAGAACTGGAGAAACTCCCCAAATTGGACCAAGACTGTATTTGCAAAAGCGCAGCCCTGCTGGATTAAGTTAAATGACAAGATACAGTATAACTTAATGTATAAATCCTAGTCATCAAAGTTTCCACAGTATATCTCCATCTTAAGGTGAACTTAATAAAGTATGGTTTAAAGAACTAAATGTGTAAGAATTTAATACTATACTATATTAATCTGTAATCAGTATAGCACTACACCTGCACACAAGAAACAAACAAACACACATCAATCTACAAATTGCACAAACATACATGGACATACCTTTCCCTTCTGATTTGAATATATAATATTGTCTCCATGGGAAAACATCTGTTGGCATGTTTCCTCACAAGAACCCTCGTATAACCCACCTCTTGATGTCACACATATCAAACAATATTTGTCCAGTGAACAGTGAACCTTAAGTCACTTGAACATTTATAAAATAAAATAAATACTAATATTGACTCATACTTTATTTAGTGTTGTCAGTGAAAAAATATATTGTGCACTCATAAACAACATGGCTTTGCATAACTACCAAAGATTGCACTTAGAAATGCAAATATTCCAGTTTATTGCTTATTAATTCAAGGAATTGGATCATGATTATCTTGATTGTGTGGTTGGTTAGAATGACCAGGCTTAAGATATGGCTGCAGCTGAGCTATCATGCTGTGGACACACCGAGCCTTTCTCTCCATGATATCCTCCAGCTTGTGGACATACTCCCCGAATGCCTGTTAAGACAGAGACAGAGAGTGAGGACAAACACAAGTGTGTAATCAATTTCAAATGTAGTTTACAAATACGTAAGGTGCTAACAAATGTGGCATCGATTTATTCTGACCATATCAGGTTGCTGGCACAGAAGTGTCCCCTCTTTACGAAATAAAGCTTCCATCTCTTCTAGCTGCTCCCAATGGGCTTGGACAACACGCCACCTTAAATTAGATTGGATTAGAAAACAGACAGAAATATTTTATTCAAACTAATAACCTCTAGGTTGTAATTGCCTCATGATTCCAAAATACACAGCAGGTTTTCTAATTTTGTCACTCTTAACACTTAACCAGATTTCATTATCATTCAATATAACACATGTGGGTATTATAATTATTTGTAGTTGTTGTAATATCCTATGTGTCTCCTTATACTGCAACACATTCTCATGAACGGATCGTATAATATCATGCAAAAGTGTATGCACAACAATTCGTATGATATCATAAGTGTTTTCCGCAGTGTCTGGCCTCTCAAACGTTCATTTAGATTGATTGCGTAAACACAATTGTGACATTCCTGGTACTTACTGGCTGTGATCCAAGTCTTCCAGTGCAGACAGATGGATTATGGGTCTAATTTGCTGAATGCTGGTGCTCTCTTGACTATTTGATTCTCTAGGACTGTTTGGTTGGAGTGAGATGTTTGAGTTGCTGGAACAATTTAAATGTACTGTGTGATGCCGCTTTGGCATTGTGTTCAACTGGCCCGAGACACTTCCTGACTGTGGTGTTGAAATGGAAAAAGCAAGTTTGTTGTGCATATTGTGCACATATTGTGGTGGCATTTGGGTGGCACCATTTGTCATTTGATTGTGTGAGCTGGGTGAACTAGTGTTCCCAGACTGCTGGACAGAGGATGAGATGGACTGCATGACAGAAGTTTGCATAGAAGCACATTTAGAGGGTTTAATAAGTGGGGATCCAGGGGTTTTGTTGCCCAGGACTTCAATAGCTGGCGTAGTTTGGGGTTTCTGATTGTTCTCTTGGTCCTGGAGAGAGGCCGGCATAACCTCAGGGAGAGGCTTCATCATACCTGGACAAGATTTAAAAAATATTCACATACCAGTTCTTAAGCACTAGTTAGTACACATTTAGTCTCTATAAACAGATATCTGCATATGAATGCAGAATCTGGCAGCCGGACAAGATCTGGGTATCGGAAGTGTTTCCATTTAGTATTGACCAAACACGTTGCATGAAGGTAAACAGTCTGTGTGCAGAGCAAAAGAGGCGGAGCACATTGGCCAAAATGCAATCTCGGAACCCATCGGCTATCGACGAGGATGTAGCATTTAATTAGCTTTTTGTTATTATTTATCTGCATTCATATGCAGATATCTGTTTATAGAGAAATCGTGTCTCAACTCCAACCCCATTCTCACATCTCAAGTTGTTAATCAGACTGTAATAATGATCGGCGCACAGATCTTGGTCTGGATATTCGTTAGCTATACTGGAAAGCCCAAAATATTGTCCATTGCCTTCAGAGGCTAAATCGTTGTCAGATCGATAGCTGATGGGTTCTGAGATTTTGAATTTCCAGACCTATCTCCACAGTGCTGTGTCAGCCCTGGAGAATGGTCTGGCTGCACCGCATATCATTCTGCTATAGGGGAAAAAATAATTCTGGCTTGTTTGTATTTCTTTAAACCAATCACAGTCGTCTTGGCCGACGCTAAGCCCAGGATGCAGCAATGGTGCCCTTGCAAAACAGATTGTGGAGATAGCGGAAGGGGAGGAGAATGCAGCGTACACAACACACACAATGGCAGGCTTTATACCCACATTGTACATCCGATGAGTCAGACTAGTACACACACACACACACACACACACACACACACACACACAGAACTCACATTTACCTATTCCACATTGGTCATATGAGGCACAGCACATGTCTTTTCTTCTCTCAGTGTGATTTGTAGCTGTCATGGTATCAGAGGTGGGAGGGCAGTGGGTCTTTGCTTGTGGCAGCTCCAAAAGAGACAGGCGAAAGTCTACGTCCTTGTCCATTGCAACTTGAGTGAGACGTGGCTCATTTTCCAATTCCCTTCTCTTATATTCTCCCCTTTCATTCTCAAGTGGACAGAGCAAGGCATTGTTCTTTTCCCCTTGGAGGACCGAGGCTGTGGCGACCTGTTGGTCCACGTGAAGCAAAGAGATGCTGAGGGGGTCCATGATGTAGCTGAGAGAATCTGCTTCTTGAGGTAAAACAGACATGTTGACTTTGACCTCTGGATGGTTAGGTACCTGAGTATAAGCTGGACTTTCAGATAATATGTTAAGGGGCTCAGCTGGCATTTTACATCCATTCTGTGTGATGGGAGTAGTGAGAGGTAGTGTGGCCGATTGAGCATTTGAAAATTCAGTTCTACTGGCGTGAGCAGCAAACCATGGTTGCTTCTCTCTACAGCTGCTTGATGGCACTCCCTGTTGAGCATTTTGCATTAGTAGAGGCAGGATGTTTGAGGTGCAGCTGGTATGTTTTAACTTGAGGGAGAGATCACTGAGTTTATTAGAGGTCAGGAGTGCGTTGGTATGTCCACAGGCTGGGGAGAGTGGTCGTTCTGCTGGAGCTCGTTGATGGGATGAGTCGACAGGAGGGTGGTTAAAGAGGCTGTTGCTGTCAGTGTTGCTGTGGGTGGACAGTAAACCGTAGCCGTCAGCTCCTTCTCGCTCCTCAGTACTCCACACTCCATCCGCTGTGACATCTGAGACATCTTCCTCACCCACTTCTCTCCTCTCTTCTGAATCACTGTTGTAAGACACTAATGCCTCAGCTGGCGTTGCACCTGTCATCCTGTCAGCCTGTTCGATCTCTGTTGTTGTCACCCATGCCCGCCTCCTCTCTCCTCCTCCTTCCATCCCAGCTGGCCTCCACTCTTCCCTCCTTACTCTTACCTCTCCTTCCCCTGTTGCCTTCAGTGACCTCCTCTTCTCACGTTTACCTCTGTCTTGTCCAAATCTTGCCTCTGTTCCCTCCCTCCAATCTGAGTCACCATGACCAACCCCATCCTTATTTTTATTGTAGCTTGGAGAGGTTTCAGTTTGTAAGCAAATCTCTCCACTGGGGAAGAAAGACGACTGTCCTCTGTTACCCGCCCTAACCTCAACCCTGGCTCTGTACGCATCTATAACCTCTTCCAAACCATGATACGTAAGGGCAGAAACTGAGAGGTGGGACGAGCGTTGGAGAGAAGAGCATGAAGATGGAGAGACAGAAGAAGAGAGAGAGGCCTGATTAGAGGAAGTAAATGACGGACATGTCGAGGGTGAGAAGGATGGACAGGATGAAGAAGCAGATGAGGGCATAAACTGCTGCAGCTGCTGGTGATACTGTCTCAGATGCCTCTCCCTCTCCTTATCACCGACCTTTTGTAACTCTCTTTCCCTTTCTACTTCACTACATGTGTGTCTACTGCTTTCCACTTGTCCTCTCTGTTCTATCCGTCTTCTATCCTCCTTTCCTCCCCCATGCAAAGTGATTTGCTGGTTCTCCTGTTCTCCGTGGTAGAATCCAGATCCCCTCTGTACCTCCCACATGTGAAGCTCATCTGCTGCGTGTCCCGAGACCAGCCCAGCCACAACGTTTTGTCCACCAACTGATTGTCCTACTCTGTCAGGTACTCCATACCTTTCTCTTCTTCTGCCTTCTCTCCCACCTGCTCTCTCGCTCCTCTCGCTCCTCTCCCTCTTATCACCTATTCCCAGCAAACCTCTGACGGGCGTAATGTGTTCAAGTCCAATCCCCTCTCTTGCTCTTGCATTTGTTTCCTCTCCCCATCTGCTGTTTTTGGGTGTGGAGCTGAGTATTGCGCCCCCCGTGGCCAATCTCGTGGTAGGTGTGGTGGGGCCAAAATCCTCTTTTTGTCTCCCTAACTTTGGCTTTTTAGGGGGACTTTTTCCTCGGACACCAACACTGTTGCCTACGCTGCTGTTGCTGCTGCTGCACAGGTTACGTTTGGGGGAGGGTATTGTCTTGCCCCCTTTTCCTCCTCTTAGTCCTCCCTGTCCCCTCAACTCCTTCACTCTGTGAAAAATCAAGAAGATGTAACATCTCAGATAGCAGTCACTGATCATCCATTAGGTCTCTAAGAAAACAAATCTTTCCAACAACTAATATTCCATATTAAATATCCCACACTTATTGTACACATACACTTACCGGTCAGCGTATCTCAGTGTATTTAGTGTGTGTTCCGTTGCTAAGTGACCAGGTGAAATGTTGGCAATCATGCATGTCATTGAGTCACCAACAAACGAGTCTTTCAAAACCTAGAAAGGGAACAATGTAGTGCAAAAAAAGAGGAGAGTTTATAGATCAAACTGGACAGAAAGAATCAGCCATGATATTTGTGCACACTAACACAACAGAACCACTGAATATCAGTAAGTTGCAAAGGTTTTAGTACCTGAGTAAGCTTGCTTTGTCTGAAAGGTGTGTGCGACTGCTCTTGATCGAGGGACCGGATACATTCTTTAAGCTGAGAAAAAAAACAAATTTACAATGAGAAAATACGTGAAATCCCACCATATAAATGTCTTTTGACTGTGCGTGTGTGTGTGCGCGCGCGTGCGTGCGGAGCTTACAGCCAACAGACTCTGGTTGATCTCAGCTCCCTCCATGCGACTCTGTCTGTCTGGTTCTTTGGTATCTGATGCCCTCTCACTTCCTGCCAGGTCCACAAACCACATTCTGCACACACAGACACACACACACAGACACAGAGTTCAATCATTTCACACCAATACTGCAGGGCTTATTTGATCTACTATACAAGAACCCTATTTAAGGAGAAAAGACAAAACCATCAGAAAGTGTGTACGCCATAATAAGCCTACAATATAATAAAACACATGTTGTCACTCACCTTCCAGCAATCTGCTGGTTTGCATCTCTTAGCTGAATCTGAAGCAAGGCATGGGAACGAGAGGAGAGTGGATTCACTCCACTCATCCCTTGTGTGCGTTCCTCCGTACCCTGTGAAATCACCTTTGTAAGGGCAGCGAGGGAGACAAGGGAGAGACAGATTGAGATCTCAAAAGATATTCTGATTATAGTTGTCACAAACAGGAAATCATAGAATTGTTCTTGTTGGGTGTATTTTAATGCTGTTGTAAAGCACTTTGAATTGCCTTGTGTCCAAATGGTGCTACAAATAAATGTGCCTTGCCATAGGTAATATTAGGTAATGTATTTTAAATGGTAGATCTCGTATTAATGGTTGGAGTGCTAATCAGAACACCAGTTCTTGACACAGTGTAGACAATATTTAAAGAAAGGGGCGAACCTCCAACAGTGAGCAGACTGAGTCCACTCTGACATCACGCAGCCCAATAATGTGAACCACCTTTTGTCTATCCTCCCTGGCAAACAACCTGATGAAGGAAGAAAGAAAAAGAGAGACATTAAGGAGAAGAAATCGAGAAAGGTTGATCATAGGTCCAAGTAGGTTCACTTTGATGGTTATGTTACCAAATAATTATTATCCCCAAAACTGGGGCATTATTCATCTGCTTTTTGATCAATTGCTATCTGGTCATCTTTTTATCTTTTACCTCAAAAGTTCTTAAGCTCTTTAAACATAACATAACATAACATAACATAACATAACATAACATAACATAACATAACATAACATAACATAACATAACATAACAAAACACACACACACACACACACCTTTTTCTGTGGTCCAGCAGGTCATACAGCTGACCACAGTAGATTTCAAAGAAACTGACATACACCAGCAAGGGTGAATGCATGTGTGTGATGGAGATGTGAGCAAAGATGTCCCGGACTGCCAGTGCATACAACCCTGGTCTCGCAGGAGAACCCAACATGGTGTGAGTCTTCCCTGCACCTGTCTGGCCATATGCAAAGCAGGTGGCCTTGCCTCTACAGTATGCACAACACAAATAAAGATAGTTAAGGAGAATAGATTTGCAGAAACATAGAGCCAAAATACAAGCATGACTTCAAGCTCCAAAACAGATTCATTTGGACTTTTTGGATAGAGAGGATGGTAGGGTGACAACATACACACCTGCGTAAATGCCGCTACATCAGTGCTAACCTACCCATTGAGCATGTGCTGCACCAGAGGATATGCTGTTCTTCGATATACCTCCTCGTTGGAGCTCTCTTCCCCAAAAACCTGGTCAAAGTAGAACCTGTGCTGCAGGGGCAAAAGAGCAAGGGGAAAGTAAACAAAACAACAGCATAATGATCTGACAAGGTGACCTTAAAGTACACACCCTATACACAATGATCACAAAATACTTTACTTAACATCAACACAGTTTGATGATAATGTGTCTTTATTTGGAGACACTGCTATATTTAGTTGTACCTTCAGTATTGATACATGACAAAACATTGATTTGTTATTGTCTTCTCTCTGGACATAATTATATCTACCTGTAGTATGTACTGTGTGAGATCAACAGCCTCTTTACTTTCATGGACAATCACACACTCTCCACTCGGAGTTGTTACAACATCTGCCTCTCTTCTTCTGCACTCTGTGTGTGTCAGAGGTCTTTTCCTCACACACACACTGATCCGCTGCCCCCCTGATTGCCTGCAACACACACATACACACACACATGCACAATCAAAATCAAGATGATCATGTGCAAACTTTATAATTGTCTTTATAAAAAGACATTGCGCATGCACAGGAAATATTGCCTCAAAGCAAGTTGTAGCCATTGGATACTTTATATTGCATTCTGAATGTCATTCATGTTCAATAAATGATTTAACATCACTAACATACTAATTTGCAAGTAGGGAGTTACCAGTGAAGACAACACAAACCACTGCCACTCACTTTTTGTTTGGAGCAGGAGGGGAACTCAGTGGTAGTCCGTAGTTGTAGCCAGCTGTTCTCTTTGATTCATAAACAGGTGTTGGTGTAGCCGTGTGCTCAGTAGCCCTGTTACTGCTGATTTCTCCATAGACTTTTTCCTTCATAGAGATTCCTTTTCTATCTTTGTGCCCAACCGGTTTGCTGCTAAACTGATTTGATGCCACAGTTGCAGGCCTGGGTTTTGGTTTATGGAATGAGACAGACTTTGGTGATAATCTGGTGTGAGAGTTGTACATGGTATTTTCTTCCATGATGTTTGGATCAGTGTTTGCTCCTGTGTGATGATCACATTGATGACTGTTGACATCCGGCCTGTGGTTGTTCTTCCCTTTGCAGCCACATACCACAGCACTTCCAGTATCAAGCTGCACTGGTATGGCTGATCCTTTACTCTGGCCTGGTACATTATTATTATTATAATTAGGACTTGCATAGACGTGAACAGTGTCTTCTGGACGAGAAAATAGCTTCAGATGATGATCAATGGTTTCACAGCTGAAATCAAGCTGTCTGCGAACGCATGAAGGTTTGGAAAAACTTGTTGCATTCAGCTTACTTACAGCAGCACCCTTCTCATCCTCATCGTTGTATACATCTACATCAGGATCTCGACAACCACCATAAGTAAAGCTACTATCTGCTTCATCACCACCATCAGCATCGTAACCATCATCACCATCTTCATATTCAAGGTCAAGAGTTTTGACCATTTGAACAAGATGGAAGAGGCGAGTCCTGTCCTCCATAGAGCGGATTCCCAGGATGGGATAGTCCTCCATGGTCAGCGCTGAAAGGTGGGCTGTACGATAAACACCCACTGAGGTAAACCTGAAGGACAGGAAACAGAGGGAGACAGATGGTCAGAGGAGGAGGGGACAGGGCAAGTGTAAGTTTGGATGTAATGTGAGCTTACCTGGCATAGTGACGCTGTAGCCCAACAGCCCTCAGACACTCATACAGGCAAAGCGACATTTCCTCCCCTTCCTTTTCTCTTTCTTTTACTTCACTCCATCTACCCTGGGAGCGGCAAACATGTCGCTTTAGTCTCTCCATCAGTGGGTCACACAAAGCAAAGTCCTGCAAAAAATGACTGTCCAACTAGAGTAATTCTATGACAAAACAACTGCAAACTTCAATCACCACTACACAAGCTCCCCGCTGCAGCCACGCTGCTTTTTCCAAGACAACATGCCCTTGCTGTTTTCTCTCCCTAAGTGATTCCTGTCAGAGGCTGATGGCCAATAGTCTGGTCGGTCACTGTGTCATTACTACCAGGTTGCACAGTTGTGGTGTCAAGAAAGCACACAACACTGGTATGACGCTGAAATTTGAAACTTGGTCAGGATGGAGCCGGGGCAGCACAGTGCAGTCATGTCACACGTGTCTGTATCATAGCAAATATGATAAATATAGCCGACACAGACATGCAACTGTTGCTTCTTTGAATTCTACAGTAGATTGGCTGGCAGCTGCAATTAGTCCTGCCATATGGCATCTGAATAAGACCCCCTTCATATGCATGCATAAGGAGGTGAGAGTGCAGTTCATTACTGTGTTTATGAAACAGTATACACTGCTTCAAATCCCACCCCCCCTCCTGGAGGTGTATTTCCTTCAGGTGGTGACACAGTCCCTATACAGTGAGCACGTGTTGGAATTTGAGTGTCAGCAACTGTTAATTCTGCAAATTGAATTACACAAAGACAACTTGCAGTGCATGGTTTACATTACAGCTTATCAGAGCATAAAGTAAAGGGGAAGTTGAAGCTCAAAATAAAAGTGTTTTTAAATTATTGCCAAATCAAAAGAAACATTATATCATACATTCATTAGGCTATTAAATAATAGGGTATTTGTGCTTCTCAAATAGTTTTATATGAAATGACTAAAGTTTCTCTAAATGGCAAGAGTAAAAAGAAAAAGTAGCCTACCTGAATCACTCCAGACTTTTCTCTTCTTTTTTTTGCAACAAAAGACAAACACGGCGGTTTATCTGAACGAGCAAACTGAACTGACAAAATGCATTAAATTTTCACAAAGTTGCTCGCTTGAGTATCACTATTTCCGTACACAAAGTAGGTCTCCATAGCGACGAAAACGTCCGCTTTCCTTTCCCGTTGTGTGTGAGCGCAACTCCTGGCCTTGATACCCGCAGGTGGCAGAAATTATTATACGAAATTGTATCTGATTTCTATGATCTGATTTAAATGCAGAATTTCAGAAGGACAAACGGTCAAATTACGCTCAGTTCAGCATGAAAGATAAGAGATAATCCCTCAGAGGGCTTAATGCCCACCAACTAAGACAAAAAGCCTTCTCAGACTAAACCATAGGACAGATAGGCTACTGTATGGAGCTGAGAAATGGACAACTATTTTCTGGGTTTATTAATGATAAGTCACATTCTAATTGTTATTACCTGAGTTATTATACACAATCTATATTTAATATAGCCTATCTAGAGCATGGTTATAGGCTACAATGTAATACAATACAATACAATTCAATACAATTGTCAGCTGACAATCTGGTTTAGGCCTAAATCTGAAAAATAAACAAGAAAAATAAATCAACATGGATAGATAGGTACGAGTTTGCCATATATTATCTTTGTTATATAAATGTTTACAGTTGTTTAATTGTTTTTTGTTTGTTTGTTTTTTGTTAGGCCTACATGTTCGAAATTAAGAAAATAAAATAAGAGAATAAACATTTATATGGTAGGCTATATTGGTAGGCTATATAGCCTACTACCTTAACTGCTATTATAGCCTATTATATACCTCAATAGCGAATAGGCTACATACATGCATAGGTGTGTGTATAGCCTAGTCTATTTGGCACACCCCCTGTTTGCAATTTAGTTAAACAATATGTTAAATCATAAAGGGCGAGGACTCCACGGAACCTCGTTCATCAGCCCGTGTTTCACTTGGGACAACATTGAACGTAACACACAACATTGGCTCTTCCTTTCCTCAAACCTACCAGACCCAAGACTTTTTTTGAAACGCTGACGACGTTTGCTTTGCATTTTATCATTTGACACATGTCCAAATAAATATAGCCGGCCTGTTTTATACAGATAAGACATGTATGTGTGTGCGTTAGTCACATGTCCCAGAACATGAAGCCAAAGTCATCAGCAACCAGCTGCCAGGAGGACTGCCAGAGGTGTCAGAGATGTACACTGGCAACATAAAGGTAGGTTGATTTAATGCTTCGAATAGATCGTTTATCATAAGGTAACACTTTATATTAAGACATATACAGACGTATTCGCCATTAACTACTTGCTTATTAGCATGCATACTAGTAGCATACTGGCTCTTTTCTTTTCTGCAAGTTTCTGCAAGGCTAAAAACAAATGTACTGCCTAAACTACTAGTGAATTTGGACACTATTAACACTTGCAGTTTTGTGTTTTGTTACATTAGAATATACCATATTATTAAGTGTTATTAAGGGAGAATGACTATTCTTGTGGTATTTCTATACCTTATAAGGCCTATACTGAGCAAAGCATATTAAGATCGTAATTCACGTACAAACGAAATTAGGAAGTTATGGAGGGAAAACTCTTAGTTAATGGCCTCATCGTTGTAGAATATGGTCATGCAGAATAAAGCATTAAAGGAAGTTTTCACTTCCATGTAAGTGAAAACATACTTGGTAATAAATCTGATTCTGATTCTAAGTGCTTTATAATGATTAATAAAGAGCCAATATGCTTAATATGTATGCTAATAAGCAACTAGTTAGTGGTGAATATGTGTACCTTAATATAAAGTGTTACCAATCATAAACATGAACTACTACTTCTCATGAACAGTGTATGATGTATTTCTGTCTGTGTTGATTTCATGCATTCTGGATTGTCTTGATAATGAGTATGTGCAGAATTACATGTCACATTTTGTATCACCTTCAGAATACTTAGAAAATACCAGCTTTCAATGCCAAGAGAAACATTATGACCGGGGAGGAAGAAAGAAAGATTGCAGGGTACAGGAGTTTAAACCAGTGCATCCCTGGAGAAAACACAGACCATTATATGCTCCCTATATAATCTGGACTAACGCTACTGTGTAGGAGTGCAACGATTAGTTGATTAATTGATTCGTTGATCGACAGGAAATTATTCTACAACTTTTTTGAATCATGTCCTCAGCAATAAATTTACTTTTAAACTATATTCTTATTCATATCAGGAAATCTGCTGACCAACATGTCTTCTGAAGAGGAGACTTCTCCCTCCTCCTCCTCCTCCTCCTCCTCCTCCTCCTCCTCCTCCTGGCCTCCTCCTGCCTCGCACTTCATTGGGAAGAAGGAGGACATTGTCAAGGCCGGGCGTGTGACCAAGATGGTGAACGGATGCAGAGATATACTGGTCCTGTACCACCAGGGGCAGCTTCATGCAATGGACATGCGCTGCTACCGTAAGTTCACATAACGCATGAAGCAAATGTTATCACATGATTTAATGCGCTAATAACATGCTTATCATCCTGATGCATAGGAGGTCCAGAAGACTCTTATCAGCCTGCACTGAATGGTGCTGATACCAGCCTATAATGACACTAGTTTTTTCCAATTGCAGATGCAGGTGGTGCTTTACAGAATGGAGACATTGAGGTAAGGTATTCTCTGAATATTACTGTGAAATAGCCGTTTAATGCTAACCGTTTATTTTTGTCAGTTCATTGCAAAGCTCTTGTTCAAGCTTTCCTGTGTATAAAATAGTTTTAAAAACGTTTTCTTGTAAAACTATAGCTGCTAACTGTCTTATCTCTCTAATCACCTTCATGCTGTGCCAACATCAGGAGTTTAATGGGCGGCTGTGTATCGTGTGTCCGTGGCACAAGTACAAGATCACACTAGCAGAAGGGGAAGGGCTTTACCAAGCTGTGGATGATCCGACAGCCAAACCTCTGAGAACACACTGGCGCTCCAAGGGTGTCAAGCAGAGGATTCACAAGGTCGCTGAGGTCAACGGGAATGTATACGTAACACTGAATGACTCCAGCGAGCCCATCGAGTCAGATGTCTACCAGACTGAGAGATACAGGACTAACTTACTCAAAGGCCACCCAAAACCCAAGCCCAAGAAATAACCAGACACGGTTGATTATTCAACCAAAAATGCTTCAAGGACAATGTGGGATGTTTTGTTGTCTTTCATTGAAAATCATATCAAAACCCTTCAGAATCTGTTTGTCACAATAATAGTTATTATCAAAAACTGTAAATAAGCCAATAAGATTTATATGAGTCAATCTATGACAAAGAAGGAAATATCTGACAATAATGTATGAATCATTGTAGTAAGATGATGAATACAGGACATTTAAACAGCAGTTGCAGGATGTGTGTACTTTTTATGCTTTAAATGGACATCCAGGGAAATTTAGAGTTTTGTTCTGTTTACATACACTGTTCAGTACTGTGCTCTTGCTCTGATGTTTACCATTTGTTTTAGGGCATTAATGAAGACATTGATCAAATCAGTAGGTATGATGTAGAAATGTTTACATTGACACTGAGCTAGGACTGCTGCAGAATAGTGTGGTTTATAATTATAAAATGGTGTACAAATATACTGTTTATTTTTGGTATAAAAATGATGACTGATTTTTTTTTATGTCCCATTGTCATGGTAAATTATATGAGGAATATTATTATGTATATACTATGATACTTAAAGTACATCTTGCTGATAATACTTGTTGCTCTGAGCTCATCGCTATTGACACTTTACCTTTAAACCGTCACTTTACCCTTTTATACTTTTCACTTTTATACTTTCCCTGTTTACATTCAGTTTATACATTTGTAATACTGTCTAAACAAATGTGTATTATATTTCGTTTATATTTTAGCCCTATATCTCAACTCCTTTTTTTTTCGTCTTATATTCAGATTTTGCTTTTACTTGCATACTTTTCTTTTCAGAGTTACTTAATGAGCACAGGACATAAATAACAAACTTGAACTTGTTTTACTTACCATAGATTTTGAATGAAAGATGATTTTTACTTGTAATTGAGGATTTTTACATAGTCTTAAGCTACTTATTCTTAGGTAAAATATCGTAATACTTCTCCTAAACAGGTGTAATCAGGCAAAGTAAGCGCAAACACCTATGTGGGTGTAACACAGTGTACATGGATGTGTAGGTGGCGCTAACAGACACTAGGTGGCAGCAGTGCACCATGTGATGCCAATATTAAAAAGTAGAAGAAGAAGAAGCAGGTCGTAGCTTCAGTATGGCTGATGTGGTGGGTAACATAATCAACAAAACTGGCTGTATTTTCATAAATGTCCGTTTTTACTAAACTATACATTGTCTGGAATATCCAGACTTTAAAACGCTCTAATATAATATTGTGTAAAGTTTCAGATCAAAGATGGAAGCTAACAGAAGATAAAGCTCCAGGACAACAAGTTATCACTTTTTGGTCCCTCCGTTTCAAACAAATATCTTTTTCCATCATGGCATCAGGTATGTCTTGCTTAGCCTAACTGATGCAGATTATAATAATCTTATCTCACATGTTTGCATGTTTTGTAAACTGAAAGTTACGAGGAGCGGGTTAGCTTCTTCATTGAGCAGCATTATGTTTAACTTCATTGTTTTCAATATTTCTCCAGAGGATGAAATCAATCTGCTGGTCATCGTCGTGGATGTAAATCCGATATGGTGGGGACAGCAAGCTCAACGTGAGACAGAGGTACTATTATTATTATTATTATTATTATTATTATTATTATTATTATTATTATTATTATTATTATTACTTATGGTTTTCAGGTTATAGTTTTTAAATGTGGCTGAGGCTAAACACCCACTGTCCTCTTATCAGTGGTGGAATGTAACTATTTACTTCAGTACAATATTGCAGTACTTGTCTTGTACTTTACTAGAGTATTTCCATTTTATGCTACTTTATACTTCTACTCCACTACATCTCAGAGGGAAATAAAGTACTTTTTACTCCACTATGTGATAGCTTTAGTTACTTTGCAGATTTATTAATACAAAATATAAATCAATCAAATTAGCTCCACCTTTACCAGCTGCTACATTAAAGTGAACACATTAATGCATCACTAAAATCTAATAATATAATAAGTAGGCTACATAATTCTGGAATAGGCCATTCTGCATAGTGAGTATTTTTACTTTTGGTACTT